>BHDV01069954.1:0-48136 GCA_005406045.1 Adoxophyes honmai | reverse complement strand
TTCATAAAAACACACATTAACATAAAATGAAATTATGCCTCGGAGTGTCACGCAAAACTGCCTTGGTCGTGGAATGACCCTTATGATACTTGTTTTTTATTTATATTAACTTTTAATGCTCCTCCACTCTTTCTTAGGAACAAAATGTGTTTAGCTCGCTCGCTTTGTGTTGAATTTGTAGAAATCTATTTTATTGAGCGTTACGAAAACCTCGTCTCACATTTACCGCTTCGAATCTCAAATCATTAACATTAAATAAGTCTGTTTGCCACTTAAACAGGCTACAAAATAGTTACGAATTTCTTTAATTTCATTGTTAAACTCCGGCTGTCCCACGGGTCCCAATCAAAAGTCGGCAACTGTACTTAAGGAGTTCACTGTTCGAATGGGCGACGAACGTCGGGAAACGTCACAAAAGAGAGTTAATTACAGTGAGCTTTCCATTGCGCAAACTGTTTTTACAATAAACACGTAGTAATTTGACGAAAGTTCTGATTTCAAGTTTCGAATGAGATTGAGCGTGGCTGGCTGTTTGCCGTCGACGTTATATCTGTGCCGTCCCTTCAGTGCCGTCCTCGTTATCTCTGAGGATTTCTGGTTGTTATTAATTAAGTGGCGCAGCGCGGCCGGGAACATAAGCAGATGACGAAAGCGGTGTTTTGCGGAGAGATGAGCGATTAGGCGTAAATTGGCGGATAACATTTTTCCTCTGAAACTGAGAGCTTGAATTCTTGAGTGGTCGTTTAGAATGACGGAGAAAATGAGTGTGCTGCTTTTTGCGGAAATTTGGCTACATGTTTTAAGATTGTGTTTCTGTTTTTAGCGACGGAGCAGACGTTGCAGGTTTGAGGAACGTGTTTGAGTGTCGGATCTTCTTGCTCATTAAATGTTTTCTTTTGTTTGAGGTCTTGATTGAGATGGCCACCATTATTTTGAACAGCGTTTCGATCTTAATAATTGCGAGTATCTACGGCAGTAGTGATAACAATCGTAAACAAATGTAGATTACATTCATTACCACTTATTTGTATGAGCACTAATCATCCACATTGTAATGTTGATATTATTGACTTGGCATTATAAACAGAAGGGGACATAACTTCCAACAGAAAATCGCTAGTGAAATGTAAAATGTTACGCTTTAATTAAAATTATACGATGGAAAAGAATGGTGTTCATTCTGTTTTACGACCAGTAAATGAAGGTTTATGGGTTTATCAACCATTGTCTATTGTTAGCATATAATTCATAGTTGTCATTTGGTCACTATTGTCACGGAGAAAGATTATAATAGAAATGGTGTCGTAATTGACGTACGCTATGTTATGTTATAGGTTAGGATATGACGGCCCGTGCACCGCTAATCCATACTAATATTATAAATGTGAAAGTCACCGTGTCTTTTTTTCTGCTCTCTTTTGTGTTCCTGCCTTTGATCTGATTTCGACAAAATTTGGTATGAATGGATATAGCTCGAGTCCCAAGTAAGGACATAAGCTACTTTCTGTCGCAAAATAATGTAGTTTTGTAAATATAATTGCCCAATTTAAGTCGAGAACTCGGTTATACGAGTATAGTCGTTCATATGGTCTCTGAAGTCTCTATTTTGGAGGAATCGTCTAATTGTTTTTTGACTTACCGCGACAGGCTCAGTTTTGATTTTTAGGCGTTTAGGTACTAACTGCGTTTGCAACCTGCTGAGCAGGTGTGGCCCGTCACAGACTACGCATATACGATAATATTTTATCTGCGTATTAATGCCATTTTTCCATATGTCGATATCAAAAGATACCTGACGGTAAATCTGCGCAGTGTGTGGTAGCTCATTGAATTGTATAGGGAGCGATATTGACAGATATAATATGTTCTGTAACAGATATCTTACCGTATCTGCTTAATGTGTGACGAGCTTTATTGTTAAAGTACTTAACTTATTTTAAATGAAATTATATTTAGCACTACAACGTAATTTAAAACTCACAGAGATAAGACTTAAAAACTTTAATCACGTTCTACTTTCGGCGAAAGAATGAAATTTTCAAAACCCCGCTTTGAAAAAAAAACTGGCACTATCACTGGTAGCCAGAGCCATCTACATAACATCTCAAAGAAAACGATAATAATCAATTGGCAGGCTTGCGACTGACGAACATTTTCAAACAACCGCACGAGCCGCTACGATCTTCTCATTGAACGTGAATACTAATTCATAATGTATACAAGTATGCCATCATTACTATTAATAAGAATTTAAGAATGTTGTAAGTTAATGCCACCGAGCCACGTGGTTGTGCCGCGTGTCGTTTATAAATACGCCGAGAACTCGCCCTTGCCTCACTATGATATCAAGGATGAATTCCGATTCAATAATAAAACAATTTGCATATATTACCAACAGTGTGCGAGAGTAAATCTTAATAGAGAGATGAGATACGGTCTTTGTATGTGGTGGTTATGGCTGTGAATGGTGCTCTAACCGTACTAGCTTCGAATTATTGGATCTCTGTTAGCCGTTCTTGCTTAGAAAATCTACAATTTTATTATACGTCCTCTATAAAGATGATTTATTTTGTTTGTTTGGCTTCATTGTACGTAAATACAGTACAAATAAGTCAGTATTACGCAAAAAAATAGATTTAGGTATGCCTCAGGCGACAGACTAGCATCCTGTCAACACTTTTTAACTTAATACCTAATAATATGTGCGTACAGGCGTAATGTGTGCGTGGATTATGCAAGTAGGTAGGTACACTTGATTGCAGTTTAGAGATTGAGGTTAGCAGCGTCAAAGTAACTGAAGAAATATCGAAGTTATCACATTGTGTAATTCACGATATCATTCATTTGTACCTCATTAATGAAGCAATTGAGTTCATACTGCTCTAACGGGCTTAAGTAGGTCATGGGCCAGAGCTAGAATTTTGAAAAAGCCACTAAAAACCAGAGTGAAGCCGTACAGGAAATTAAGCTTAATGTTTCAATAAATTTTCTATCCGACCGCCAAGCAGCAAGGTTAAAACCACCATAAAACTAACTGAACTTGTTTAATGCGATGCGTAATGAAACGGGACCCGTCCTGTGTTTATTTCACACTAAAAACTGAATGAATAGCCTTTATAAACTAAGTGTATTAAATAATAGGGATAATAGGGATAGTGATGACTGAAATAGGTATTTCATGTTACGGTTTGTCAAAATTCTGCAGATGATTTACTTGGTATAGAGGGTATGACCTGTACTTTTACTGTAAATATACCAATTTATGGTATGGTATTATTATTGCCTCTCCATTTCTTCCGTAGATGCCTTAAGAGGTGAGTAAGGATTCAGTTTTAGATTTATTTTAGGACTAGGCTAAACTATAAACCTAAAACAAATATGCTAGAAGTCATGGTTTTGACTGTTCATTAATATATGAGAAAAACTGAGGTTTCAAAAATATAAATATGTACACCTTTATGACATTGACAATAAGGTGCAAAAGTTTACATATTTGGCATTTGTCTGCTCATATATTTATGAACTCGACTGTAACGTTTCGTGTGCTCTGCCTGCCCAATTCGGGAATACAGGCGTGATGTAAACCATTCTCTAGTTGGATTGAGTAACTTACCACAATTACATTAAAAGTCCGTATCGTAGCTTCATTTGGGTCAGTCGGTAGGTACTAAAATTCCGTTAATTTTAGGAACTATCTTTACGCACGCATTAGTAATGGATAAACTCCCATTTCCTTTAAGTTTTGCAGTGTGCGACAACATTTACCTAATGTGTCGATTATGACTATCAACAAGTTCCCGTGAAGGATGAGTTGCGAACTGTTTGAGGCTGTTAGAAACTCCACACCCGGGAGCTGATGTGGGAACTCCAGATAGAGAGTTCGGGTTTGCTTTGTCACCTGTTGCTTGGGCGGTACTCGGAGTCACAACTATACATACATACATACATAACCTCACGCCTGTATTCCCAAGAGGGGTAGGCAGAGCACTTGAATTCAAAAATCCAGTGCCACGTTTAGCAATTTCAGGGTAACTAGATGGTTAAACGTGATATTGCAGTGACAGGTTGCTAGCCCATCGCCCACAATACACTGACCCTATCCCAGAGTCGACTCTTACGACACCCACGGGAAGAAAGGGGGAGGTGCTATTCTAACCCGGCACCACACGGGAAACAACTATAATTATTCTAAAACGTAGGTAGTATCTCAGATAGCATACAATTAGGATAGCCATAGGATTCATACAAAATTAATGTTAGGGATAGTAGCATTAATTAACATCTTTAGATCGATCGTTAGGTAGTGTTCCATTTATAGGTATAATCGTAAACTGCTACCCGAAACTCCGTCTATTTTATTTTAGAGTTATTTTATCGCAATGCCAAGGGATGTATGTATGTTTTCGGAATAAAAGATAGCTTATGTCAGCAAGTCACAGCTTCCCGCATACCTACCAAATTTCATAAAAATTGGTGTCCCGGATGGGCGTGGAGGTAACATACACACTCACAAACTTTCGCGTTTATAATATTACTGTAATTACCTTTTAAACGCTTGCGGGCATAACCGAAAGCATAAAAAATTAAGTGACAAGCTGTTTTCACGCGAGTTCCATTCTTTCTCTGCATTATATTTTCATGGGTTTACTAACTTGTGGCACACCTTTAGATACTATCTTTATAGTAAGAAATGATGCGCGCCAATTTTTATTTTTTAGTCTCGGGCGCGCAAGTAAAGTTTACACGGAAACGATTAATTCCCCGCCTGTAAATAAGTAGATCGTTATTTTACCGTGTTTTGACATCATAATCGCCAATAGGGGGCTCGGTAGGAGGTCGGTATGAGTTACGTTCCAATCATGATTAATGTGGCAAGGTGACACTACTGCGGTTACTAGAGTATCTCCAACTTTTAATTTTTTATTTAGCTTTAATGACTGCCGGGGGCGCAGAGCCATAAAAACTTGAGCCTTTTGGAAGCATTTTAGTGACAACTTATTCTTGGGTGGTGTAATTAAACTTTACACTTTATTACTGGGTTTATAAGCACCGCATTTAAAACTTTCCCTCAATATTTACTGATGGCGCTCTGAAGTTGGTTTTAATATCGTGTTTTAGTGTAACTCCCAGTTGTCTAGCTCTAAAAACATTTAAAAGCGCTCATAAAAAGTAACTAACACAAAATTTGCAAACCTGCTGGCACCTACAAATGAATACAAGCTCGTCTATCTTTCTCGTTGGTGGCCAATGCGATTCCGCTTTTAAAAATACAGTTGCAATGGAATCCAAAGCCGGGCTGACGGGTGTCAGCGGTTATTGCGTGGCGCGATCGGATGTATTTGTTAAATAAATACTCACCGGTCGCCCTGAAACCGACAAAAGGATATTTTGAGCGGAAAAAGTACATAGTCAGAGTACTCCTCGAATTGATAGAAATGTTAACAATAACCTGTAGGTAAACAACACATTAAATTAAATAAGCTTAAAATGTATTTTAATACGTGTTTTGTGTGTCGATGTGTACGATGTGTCGTGCTTGCTAAAACATTTGCGATAAGAAATTTAAATGCTTTCAGCGTTATCTTTAATCGCATTTAAGTTAGTAAGATCAAGGTCAATGCTTTTGGCGATAGGCACAAAAATATTGATAGTGGGTATCACTAAGATTATATACTCGTAAATGGGCAGAAACGAAAGTGTAAGAAATAAAGCTTCAAACGCACTGACAGCGGAAGCGGCGCGGCTCGGCAGTTTTAATGTTCCATGCCATATGAAATAGGACACACAGCCCGTACAGCGCGTCCTCTTACGTATAATGTCGAACATTACAAATGATACCGCCACGCCACGGCACCTGTTGTTTAATACATAGTCTACGATTGTTCCCTGATTTCAAACACATTGGGTTTGCTTAGTATACTTTATTCAATTCAAATACCTATTTACAGATGTAGTGAGAAACTATTTTCCTTCGTAAATGTTCGGAAAAGTTCGTATTTATCGTTTTCTCTCAAATAGCTTCGGTGCCCATTTTAAAGGGAATTCATTCCGTAAAATATATGGTAAATATCCAGTTTTAAATAATAATTGTAATTGTTTTAAGTAATAAAACGATAAATACGAACTTTTCCGAACATTTACGAAGGAAAATAGTTTCTCACTACATCTGTAGTTAGCTCTTTACCTACCGAATGTGTAAGCAGATATACAAATAAGTGGGAACGGCGCCGGCGCACGCGCATATCGGACGCGAATTGCTTACGAAGGCCGCTGCAACAAATTCTCACGCTCTAAGCACCGATGCAACTGAATGAAATACTATAATGAATTACGTAGGTAATACATTCATTCAATCATCCGGGCACTTAAAATCATTTTGTCAGCTAAATGTAGGAGTACTTATAATGTTCTAAACTTTCCTGATTCTCACTCATATTTATATGGTTTTAATTACCTCGACTATTGGCCGCATTACAGCGACCGTCTTCAGTGTGTGTGTAACGCTGCCGAAACTTCGGGGTATCTAAAATTAACGTTGTCAAATGTCGCTAAATGTAAAAAAGGTTGTTTACACACTTTACAACCTTGCCAACATAACAATTTACGCCCTTCTAACTACAGTCTCCAAATTAGAAACAGATTTTTAATACTTACAGAAAAGGAACTCTGACTTACTGTCCATTACTGTGACGTCTGTGGCTATGGTAAAAACCACTTGCTTTACTGGCTCTTACCTCGACTGAAAATAAACTTACAGTTTTACACTGACTTCTACTTGCAGCTTAAATTTAACTCTACTGCAGAATCCAAACCACGCAGGAAATACATTCGGAAACTTCTAATTAATAACATTGCACTGCTTTATCTTAACTGAGGGTAATTATTGAACAAAAATGGCCGAGGTGGTAAAGTTGGCCATCAAGGTCGGATAGTGTTTAAAGTATACTCGTACTTAGTAGACAATTAAATAATCGCAATGACTCTTATACGATAGCGATTGATAAAAAAATACACAAAATTCCAAAAAAATCGAAATAACCACGTCGGCCTTTCGTAGTGATAAGATACGTCTTATCAGTCAAAGCAAGTAATCGCTATCAGCGCGGTCAAGTTTTGCGTAATCACGACTATCGGTAAGCAGTTATTAATTAAAGGTCTACAAATTATTGATAGCTGCTTGTGTGGGGCCAATTAATTCTGGTAACTTGTTTGGCGCGCGTGGGTAGTTGATTTTGTCCGCCTAAACGGTAACGATATCGTTGTTTGTTACTAATACAGTCTTTCAAAGGAGTAAAACATAATAATATGACGTCTGTATAAGCGCTTGTAATAGATTTATAAAGATTGTACGCTTAACGCCACCTTTCGTCGAGTAGTAGAACTTTAACTAAAAACGTGGTCTATTTTGATCTACAATGATATCCTACATTGCGCTAACGAAGTTTCGTAGTCGGTTGCATCGATACAACTCTCAGTTTTCTCTGTGGACTTCGGTCCCAAGGCATAACATCTGGCTGGAAAGATATCTCTCTATTGGAGTATTCCCCACAAGCGATTCGCAATATTCTGTACATTAATGCAATGGTACACAATTAAATGTACCTACGCAAAATCATGCATCAAAATGTACCCGCGATGAACACCGAACAACGACAAAATTCAGTGAAAGCTTCTAAATTACCTGGAATTTTCCTTTGGTCATTGTATATTCGGAAAACGATTTTCCAGTAACACCGAGCTTGTGAATGCCGAATCAATCTGTTACAATAATATCGACTATTTTGTTCACGTGATTGAGTATGGAACGTTGCCGGTGCACAGCGCACAGACTAAATATATCTATCAATTTACCAAACAGGACCAATTTGTCGCCAGGCCTGTATCAAATTCCGAAAATATTTTACAATTTTCATGCCACCTGCTAACTGTATTTCTGTTGGGTTTGAGGTGAACGAGCCACAGTGATAGTACAAGTCCACAACATATTCGGTATGTTAATGTGGTTAGGTACAAATAACTTTCTCCCTTTTTTGGCCACCTTAACAATCCGTCGCCATTCTTCCCGAACTGAACTTGTTCTTGTGCATCCGTAGTCCACACCATTGAGTCATCCTTTGAAAATTCTGAATCTACAGGGCCGGGGAGATACCAGTAGTCCAATATCCAGACGGTACCTGGTTTCCTACACCATTCTGGCCGGTAGTCCGTTTAACATCGTCTGCCCCGGACGCAGGACGGCGCGGGTTGCTAAGCGGATCACATGGCCACCGTTTCATCTATTTTGTACCTTCATGACGACTTTCTATGGGAGATAGTGCAGTAGTTTTTCTTGGTTTTCTGCACCAGATGTTTTAGATTTAGATGGTACTTGAACCTCAAGGTTGCTTGAACCTTATACAACCGAATTCCCAACATGTTGTATGGTTATACCGCTATTTGTGCGGTCGCCAGAGCATCGTCTGTTATCTAGCAGGAGACCAAGATAGTTAGTTGAGAACAATCGCCGCCAACTATTCATACAAACCACTGACGCGGGCAGGTGAGGTTATTTGGGTTGGTTGAGATGTTATAACCTTTCTCCCCTTATCTTCTTAATCTATACTAATATTATAAAGCTGAAGAGTTTGTTTGTTTGTATGCTTGTTTGTTTGTTTGTTTGAACGCGCTAATCTCAGGAACTACTGGTTCGAATTGAAAAAATCTTTTCGTGTTGGATAGACCATTTATCGAGGAAGGCTTTAGGCTATATAACATCACGCTACGACTAATAGGAGCGAAGGAACACTGGAAAATGTGGAAAAAACGGGGGAAATTGCCGAAGGTCACAATTCCACGCGAACGGAGTCGCGGGCACAGCTAGTAATAAATAAATATACAAAATTAACCCAAAACTATTTGAAAATTTGTTCCACGATTGACTGCATAAACTTGTGAATCGATCGAGGAACTTTGTAAAGCTCGGTCATATCGGAATGGTCTCGAATTCCGACCTGAAGTTAGAAATCTTAACTCACTTCATCTGATGTTGCTACTCTGTTATAGATTTCACAGTTTAATACTCGTTATAAATTGAATCTGCCGCTTTGCATTTTAAACGAGAAAAGGAATCTCACATCATTGAAAAGGTTCATGTGATTAAATATTTGATTCAATTTCTTACTCCCTTTACTAGAAAAGACGGATTGATTGAAGGCGGATTTGGTCATTGTAGAAACTTCTCCTTGTAGTAAACTCGAGGATCACTTCCGAGTATTGTATTTAGGCTTTAATCATTTGAAAAACGTCAAAACCGCCGAATTACTGTGTTTGCACGCTCTTAAACCCCTCCAAAAGTTATCTATCCACACGAAGACATTTATAATCTTAGTGGAACGGTAATATTAGTATCCGACTGTTCACAATGATCAGTCATCAACGTCATTAAACGTCGATTCGCTGACAAATTAATACGCTCACCTGTTCGACTGGTGTGGAACAGCTTTTGAGAATGTGACGGCGCGCCGTGTGCGGGCTAATTTGATAATGATGTTGTAGTTGAAGCTGTAATGATATTGTGGGGCTTAAAACAGATGATCCGAGCATTTGATCGTGTAAAATAATGGAATGTACGTTCAGTTCAATTTTGTTAGTTGTTCGATTATTTTTCTCTCTTCTACCAATCTTTGTATAATATTTCAGTCATACTAGCGCCTAAAAACGATTGGTTTGTAAGGGTGTGAAAGTTGTCTTGAGTCACTATTTGTTACGACTTCACTATTGGTTACTCGTTCTAATGGAATTAGTTACAAATAATACATATAGTCATTACATAGAACCTCATTTTTTTGTCGAGGTTTCTTGTGGGGATAGTACCTAAGTTATTTTTTTTAGATCAACCAACATCTCAATTATATCAGACACCGAATAAAGCAGACAATATATCTAAAACCAGACCACAAGACCAAATCTAATAGAGATCGGATTTTCTCCTAGAGTTGCTTAATTAACTTACGCGCGATACATTATTAGTCAGATCACAAACTATGTAACCCACATCAGATTAGCAACTTGGGTAAGAACTTATTAAGACAAGTAAAGTTCAGAGTACGGTTTAGTGGCTGCCCTGAGTGTATTCTGTACTCCAAGCGATATTGCTTTGACGTTTGGACTGCTATTTTTTTTTATACCAAGCAGGTTTTAAGCTTTAACAGTTGGCTTTGAGGCTCTTTCCCACGTCGTGTTTTTGAGTCTATCAGCGCTTCATAAAGACCATCAATGCCAAAAATGCGCATTAAGAAATTTAGGTGAAAGTATTTTTTTCAAAATACAATTTTTTTCAAAATACAATTTTTTTCAAAATACAATTTTTTTCAAAATACAATTTTTTTCAAAATACATTTTTTTTTAAATTTATAAAAAAATTAAAAGATAGTGTTCAAAATACGGAGACAATATATGTATTTAAGTAAAAGCATGTATCACTGATCCAAGGGCCAAGGCAACGCGCGCAAGTGAGCTTTATGATATCGTGAATTGTGTTTGATTTCAAAAGTGATCATCATAATTTTATTTTATTTTCCCATTGAAGTATTCATGTGGTTAGAAGCCGTTTAGTACCCAGATTTATAACGAACCGGGTCAGTGTTAGATTTGGAAATCGTAAAATTCGCAGCCGAGTCGGGTGCGAACTAATCTTGTTCTGTTTACAAGTTGTGTGACACAAGTCTGTCTCGTGCGCGGCTGATATATCACTTGAAGGGTGCAGAATACTGGACAAGCAGCGAGATCGGGTACAATGGGTCCAGAAGGGTTTGTTTGGTCAATAGTGTCCACACTGGAACACTGTTAATGACTTACTGAAAGAAACTGCTTGCTGGAAGTAAATTAATTAAACTTACATACATACCTTACGCCTTATTCCCTGCGGGGTAGGTCAGACAATAGAGCGCCATTTGCTTCTATTCTGACATACTTCTCTCGCTTCACTTACATTCATCAATAAACATATTTAATTAAAATTTTACAACATAAATATGTAGGTACATAAACATTCACCTGTATGCATCCAAATGGGATGAGATAAAACAAAACGTAACATTGGTGAAAGAGGTTACTACCTAAAGTAAGGGCAATAAGGACATAATGTAACATTTTAACAACATACATAGGTGAAATGATTTTTAGAAAAATGTAGGATGTTATCATACTACTTTTTAAGTCTAAGTAATCGGTATTTTGACTTACTCCGACTTCATTGTAATTAGATGCTTAGTATTTTCATTCAATCTTAAATTCTAAATGCAAATGAAAATTTAATGGGGCCGCAACCCCTTTACACCTCCTCAGTAATAATAGTTGTAAATCATAACATCATAACATATTTTACTGCCACTTTGTTTCCCCCACACTGTGGTTAAACTGCTTAACGGCTAAGAAGCAGTTAATTACTGTAAACTGCAAATTTGTAAGAGAAATTTTGTACCTAATTTTAATTACAATACAATAGAGCACAAAAAAAAAAACAATTTGGACCACAGAAACTAATAGGTACAAAGACAATAGGCAACATTTAACGAAAAGTGATGTAAGAGACCAAATTTAAGCAGATGTTGCACGTTTGAAATACATATACTGGTAATAATAACCTCATACAATTCAGGGAGAACTGATTTCTTAAGACCATGA
Organism: Adoxophyes honmai; assembly: GCA_005406045.1. NCBI lineage: Eukaryota > Metazoa > Arthropoda > Insecta > Lepidoptera > Tortricidae > Adoxophyes > Adoxophyes honmai. The sequence goes on along the minus strand of BHDV01069954.1, from coordinate 36,472 downwards.
AACAAAGTGTAGGTTTAACGACGCATCAGTAAAGTATATACACACGTACTTAACGTTACTTAGTTGATGGTACGGGATGTTTTATAAACGAAGAGTCCATGTTGCATAAAGTAAAATTGGAATTTTAACCACAGAAATAGAAGCTTTGACAAAAATAAACAGTGTCAAAAAGGATTGCATACTCCGTTTTTTCTGACTTTCACTTCCTCACACATTGTTAGGTAAACCCAAGGCGTCACCGCAAATGGTGATACAGTTTGTATTGAAAACATTACAACAAACACTACTAAGTGAAATTGCAAAAAGGATTTGGATTTCTAAAAAAACACAAATTTTTTCCAGTTTTTGTACAATTTTATTGCATGTATCTATTCCGTTTAACAGGCAACTACTTTTTACATGGACACATTAGATTCTACCTACATAACTTGTATGAACGCGATATTTTTATGGCTCGCGCAGTCGTTTAAAATACACTCAAGTTATAGCTTAATAGTAATAGCTTAGGTCATGTGGACGGATACTTTTATGTATGTCTCTACGAGGTCTAGCTTTTTTTATTTACTTAATGGGTTCCTATTCCGAGAAGGGTTTATTATTTTTTTCTTTTTTTTTCTTGTACGGTCGACCAAAAAAGTGGTCTACCACTTTTGACAAAAGTTTCTGTGAGATCAAAATTATCTCAAGGTTGACATTGTCACTGTCATAATATTATGGCGAGGGGAAATTGACCTTGTTGTTTCATGAGGTTCAAATGGATATCGATCTTGAGGGGGTAGACCGATTTCTTGGTCGACTGTACATCTACTCGTTTCCCTTTGTCGATCGCCTGAAGTTATACTGGCAGAGATCCCCTCGGGGATAAATTCGCAGTACGTAAATCTTAGCATCCTGCAACTTGTTTTTTTTATTATTAGCAATAAAGAGGTCATGCAATACAATATGTGAGTGCTAGGGCTGGAGTTCCCACGCGGGCACAGGGTGGATTGGGAAGTTCACTCACAACATTGAATTACTTCTTTGCTCGATTAATTAGTGATAACTACGGAATTTGATTTTGCACATAAATTACGAAAAGTTAGGAGCTACTTAACTTGCTAATGACTATAATAATGTTCAATTAGGTTACGAGCGAGCCTGGGATTTGAACCCACGACCCTCTACAAGTCTACATGAAAGAAGCCACTAGTCTAGTCAATTAATTCGCTAGGCTGCCACCGCTAATATACATGGCAGATTATATACAAAATTTTACTTGGTCAAAACTTGATTATATCTGGTTTCGTAGCTACTTTTAGAATAACTTTAGGTTGAAACATTGTATGTAAATAGAAGTAAGTATAATAGGTACTCGAAGTGACAATTTTCTAACCTGTCGCCTAAGCATAGGTACCTACCTAATTTCTTAGTCGCATTTTACGACATCCATGAAAGAAAAGTAGAGATATTATTTTGAGCCTGACACCACAAAGTTGGCTAAGAAATGTTAATTATTTATAGTAGAATCACTTAATTTAATAGCCTGGTTATGATTTTATATGAATTTCACCGCATTTCAAATCATATCAAGGTCGCTATTCAACCTCGGACCAATTATTCCGCCCCTTCAATCAGTGCTAGTAACCAACCATTACAGTTAATTATACTACACTACATTTGATGGATAACATTTACGTTCATAAACAACAAAAAAATGTATAAATCTGTTTAAGCAAGTAGATTTAAATTCCTTTCCGTAGACTTCCACTCAAATTAAAATGGCTAATTATTTTAGCCACAGAGCTAGTTCTTGTTTAAATGCTTCACAGTAGCATAATTTGCATAAAGATGTTCGGGCGCCTGACAAATAAATAAAACAGCACTGGAATAAATTTACTTTGGGTTGTTCTTTTATTCATAACCAGCTTATTCCCACATCTACACGTAAAGGGATGTCTTTGTTTTCTGAATAAAGGTTGGATTGTACACTTTCTTTAACTAAATTGATGTCAATAAAGCGTCAAACTCACTGACGACGGAAGAGGAGCGGCGCGGCGCGGTGGCGTGATAGTATGAACGTATGAACGAAATGTTTTTTCCCGGCCGGTGCTTACTGCGCCCTCATTCGTATAATTTCGAATGTTACAACCTGAGGTTACAACCGACACCATCACGCCGTGTCGGATTTAGAATAAGTAAGAGGTGACTAATTTTTTGCGATTTTTGAATTCATGTGCTCTTCTGCCTACCCCTCTTGGGAATACAGGCGTGAGATATGTGTATATGTACGTATTTTAGGCGACAGGCTAGCAACCAGTCACTATTATTCCTGCCAACTCAAAACCCAAAATATTGTTCATGGTTTTGTCTATGTAGCGTTTCGCGTGCTCTGCCACGCTTGTATCTACTTTCGCCCAATAACCTCCTTTATCTATGTTTTATCGATAAAAGGATTCGTATCCAGCGCAGGTAATGTGTCTTTCGACCAATAACGTGTCACTTTTGTATGTAATTGTAGGCTTTAGTTACTTAAATTATAGCCCGACATACTTATAAAAAGTAAGCTGCTTTAGGTAACTCCTGTTTGTACAGTCAAAAGTAATAATTATTACGTGTCTAGTCAAAGTTTCACAGATATCGGAGTATTTACAAACCTTACATATATACGTTATGGAACATAATATTTTTTATACTTACTATTTTTTATACTTACTATTTTTTATACTTACTTATTTGATGATACTTATTTTTAATCTTGAGCACACAATTACAGTACTCAATTTTTTTGTGAATGAAGAAATATAAATGAAGAAGGTTGTACAGTGCATCTACTTTTTTTATTTCTCAGAAACTTAATTTAATTACTGGCCTAAGTTACGAAACCTGTATCATGTGGTAGCATTGTAAGGTAAACGTACTAATACTCAACGCCTCAAAGCCCAGTAGATGACACCCATTTGTCACCTGTCTTACTATGACATAAGGTTGCAAGTGCCATGTAATATTTTCGGGCTCATTTTATAAATTAAACTCTTTATTTACTGTGCAATAGTCACATAAATAACTATTATAAACAAAATTAATATTGTTCTAGTGAATTTAGTGTGAATTTTGATCATTGCCGAGAGATGCCTTGCAGTTGTTTTTAGCGATTTAGAACGAAAAATAATTGGTACTAGCAATATTAATATAGAGCACAGATTCGAGATCATATTACACACTTGAAATAAGTCTATTTCTTTTGCTACGTGTAGCTTAACAGCCGAATACGCACCCGATTTAATGAAAATATCCACGTCTCTTACACCCTCAATTATTCCGTCCTGATAAAACGCCGCTAAAACCTTTCATTGTTTCCCGCAACTTTTGACAGCGTTCCACCAAACTGGAGTAAAATTCGTCTGATGAAGCGACAATATGAAATGACGAGGCAACTTGTCGGCCGACATGAAATGTGGCGTGAGGACTGACGACGTGTAATCCTTATGGACTTGACGCCGTAATTGTTCCACCATTTTGACATTCTGCCAACTGAACGTGCAATTTATAATTCTGAATCTCGCCTGACGGCGTCAGACGCTCATACCTAAGTGCTCTGTTTTCCTTAGGCAGCGCTTAAACGACAACTTATGACAGCTGTATTTTATGTTATGACGTGTATTTTATCAATTACTTCTAGTTCATGTTTTTATTGTTTTCCATTGTCAAGTCAACCATGTAAATAATGGGTTGTTTTCCTTGAAAATGGGCATGTAATTTAATAGGTATGTGTTTTACTCGCTATTGTTGCAGAACTAAATTTAATGTAGTGAGTAGTGACCTAGTTTCAATAGTTGTTGCTTGTTGTTGGGTGAATATTTTCAAATGTACATATTACGCGGCCTTCAGTAAAGAACTATCTAAAACGGTCTAAATTGCTCTAACGATAATTTTTCCACGTGAAGTGGCATCTGTACTATTGTGGCCAATACATAATATGTATGAATTTTAAATAGAAATATATAAAATAAATTCAAACGATCGTAAAACCTCCCTACCATTCGTGTCACAAAACCCAAATTTGAGTACTTTAACTCAAAAATGTATATCTTATATGTTGAAGATCGTATTTTTTCTGTGTTATTTATGTAATTTAATAGTTTGCCTAGTCAATTTAAAAATTTCACTGCTTAAAGAACATTTTAAGGCACTTTGTGATAGAGTCAAATATTGTCCCAAGGTGCCCGGCTCATTACCATTCGTGAACTTGAAATAAACATTTAAAGATTATACACACATATTTGGCGAGTAACTCTCAAAGCAGTGCTTCGGCCTCAGCTCGCACGAGCTAACCGCGGCAGGCACACACACGTGCGGCGATCTGCTCCGAAAAAATTCGCAATCTCCTGTCGAAAATTGAGTTTACTCCAAGAAAATTCTCCCTACCATTCGACGAGCCAGAGGTATGTTATGCTTATATATTTCTATAAAAAGATAGACTAAACTGTATATTATTGAGTTGTTGATACAGTCACTATCATTCAATGCGTTTAGATTTCTTAAATAGTACACAAAGATTAGAAAATGATCAATATCTCCCTACCATTCGTATAATTACCGTATTTACCATTCGATTTCACAAACGGTAATAAGATTACTTTACTTACTATTTTAGCACAACGTAATTAGTGATGGTCAACTCGAGTCACTAACTCGAGTTAACTCGAGCCACTAACTCGAGTTAACTCGAGTTGGGCGTAACTCGAGTCGACTCGAGTCGAATTCTCTCCGACTCGAGTTCGTAAATTGAATGGAATCGATGTCGAAGGATCTATGTTCATGTTCATTCATTCATTCATATCAAACAAAACAAGAAACAAGTGTCACATATTATACAGATTTTAAATTTTAAACTGCCGGTTATTGTTCTGTTATTGAAAAAAGCCGGGTCCCAAGTTATATTTTGACACCATCTCAGTAGTTGTTTTGACCTGACGATTACGTGCCCGTGTTGAGCTTTAATAACATAAAAATCGATATTATGTATTCATAAATGACTTCTGTATTCCCAAATAGGGCAAGAAGAGCACACGGAACGTTACATAGTCAAAACCATGTTTCGAAGTCTCGTAGCCACTCTTAGTACCTATACTTTAAGTTTTTATTACATAAAAGCGATATAAAAGTGAGAGGTTACTAATCTAATGCCTAAAACATACCTTAACCTATTATTCTTCGCTCGAATCTTGAGAACCAAACCGTTTCATCGTTCGCTCGCATACGAATGCTAACCATTCGTTCCCGCGGTGAAAACACCTCATCGTCTAAATTTTACTTCGGATAAACGACATCGTGTCGCCGTACCCCTATGAATATAGAGCAAGTGCTCAGCCGAGAGATTGCCCCATATTGTAACTAAAACGCGGCGGAATCGCGGTGGAATCGCTGACTGAAGTTACATCTAAGGATATTGGCTGAGCGGATCGAGCGTTGAAGTGATTCAGTTTCGGCGAACCTTACAAGTGATTTCATTTCGAAGGGACCTTAACAATTGGCGGAAATCGGAATTTCCTCCTACACTGACTTTGTGCCCTAATCTTAAACCGTTGCGACGAATCAAACGACCCCACGCAACGCGATTTGGAGAAGAAATTTGCTTTTGTATTAAGCCATATTCGCCTTAGTCGGTGGCGTAAAATCGTTGATAAGATTATGTAGCGCGCACCTATTGGACAGCCGCGTTGTTTGGTTATTTTGCGGAGAGAATAAAGTTGTAAATATTTGTATAAGTATTATATTAATACTGCTCAGTTCATTGCTCTTAGGGGAATTATATTTTCAGAATACTAGTTTGTACGTTTTTTAAATAAAATATCTATGTAGGGTACTACGCATTCTTGGTGGCAATATAATAAACCCTAGATTACTTGGATCCATCATCATCTTCCAAAAAAACTTTCGCCGATTCCAGGTTTTTCCTTCATCTTCTTAATGCGTTACCTTTGGTGTTGCCAGAGTATCATATCTCATGTGAGCAAACAAAGTCCAATTAGGCAAGACAAATGAAGACAACTTCGTTGGCGGAAGCGGGCGGCCCTTCGCGTAGAAAGCGAAGAGATCAGATATAACTGAGCGCTTTCTTTTATAACCTTAAAATAATTTATTACGTAGTTGGGAACGTATAAATGCCGAATTAAATTATAAGTGTCGTGAGAGATTGCATTGAACGACAGTGTTGTCATTTCTGGATTCATCGGATCGAAGTTGATGAACTTACGAAAATCCAATCCAAATATATTTTTTTGCTAGATATACCGTTATATAAAAACTTTACGTTACATCATAAATTTTACCATCGCGTCGTAATTAATAAAAGCTACGTAACAGTTCTATATTTAAACTGAACGAAACCTCCAACATTTCAATTAGAATCGACTCGGTTTGAGTCTAACCGAAACCATTCAAAAACAATGTATCTATGACTAATTGCCTTTCCGATTCAACGGCAGACGATTTGCACAAACCAAATGATTCGACAATCATAGCCGACAAGCGATCGATCATTTACAACTGGCGATTGATTAAGCCCACAACAAAAACAATATCGCATTGTATGTCGCCGCAAACGCCTTTGACATAGCGTTTGCGGGTCGACAACAGCCACCGAACGACATGCGATTGTTTGACCTATTCCTAATGCATTGCGCGGTTAAGCTTCTCACAATAGGCTGTAAGTCAGAACTCTACGCAATGTACACAGAGACAGCTGTAACAGTCGGGGCAGAGAAGTGTAGGGCAACCGTGATCGGCCGAAGGGCGGATATGACGTCATTACGAGCGATATAGGCTATCGCACTCCCTATGGACACGAGTCACTTAGTTCCCTGTTTATACGTATATCGGTATCCGATGTCCAGAGCCGTTTACGAACAAATTGGGTGGTGAGTGGTGAGTTGTGGGTAGTTCACTTTTTGCTTTTGCGTACTAATTTAGTTCTTAGTCTTAATTTGTTTTTTATTGCTGAGCTGTGTTGTTTAGGTACATAAAACAACGAAAGGAACCTCTAAGGCCTAATTTCAAGTAAGAATTAATAAGCTGCCCATGTTGTACTTTACATATGGGTATAATACTACCTTCACGCCTGTATTCCATGGATGGAAATAGGACACAAAACGTTACGTATTGATCATTTTTCACGTTTCACGTAAGTCAGGGTACCTAATACTGAGAAGCGCTTCAACCGCGTTTCTTTATGTTACGAAAGTTCTGCAATTAAATTAACTTGAATAAATTCTTATAGAAAAAATGTTTCGCAATGGATGTAGTATAATTTTTTCTTCGTATCCTGGGATTTTGCGTAAAAAAATCCTCGATGATTTGTTTCGAAAATTACTTCGTTTTTTTTTGTTTTTCTTACTTGGAATCATGATTCACGAGCATTACCTATCTATCTAAAAGACTAAAATTTCTTTGATAAAAACTTGTTAGGCGAGTTCTGTTCGTTACATTCTAAAAGCAAGTCGCGTAAAAATAAGCGTAGAATTTGTATGAAAAAATGATCCAGTGCTCATGATTCTGAGCAAGAAAAACATTTTTTTTTCAAAGTTTGAAAAGTAAAAAAATCGACGACGAAGTTGAATCACTTCACGACCTTACCCATCAACGTAATATAAATATATCAAACTGATCAACTTAACACTGCTTATTTCCCGTCGAGGGTAAAACAAACGCAGCTGTTGACTCACACACGCGCATGTGCACGTGCATGCACAATTGCACACATGCTCACTCCCCACGCTCGATGGCTTAATTAAAACAAACCTGCTAATTGTTTAATAAGTTAATCGCACATTAACGGGGAAAATTGTTGGCACTAGTAGCTGTTGGGGAAATACTTCTACTAAAGACAAGATTAATTACTCGAAGTCGCTAAATTGTTAGGTTTGATCACTTCATGTAATCCGCTCTCAAACTTCCTGCTTCCTTCTTTCTCACTCATTTAGACGTACATCGTACAATTATTGTTTATGTAACATCTTACATGTCATCTAGAATTCATCAAATAAACTCATCATTTACTGATGAAAAATTGGTAAGGACCCCTCCTGGATAGATGTTCACTTATTCAAGACAAAAAAATCAGGGCAGATTCAATCAGGATGTCTAAGTTAAATTAGTGGCTACTTTAATGGCAGTCGTATACTTTATGAAGTATTTGTTTGGCATTTAGTATATTTCTCAGCCTCGAATGTTTCGGTGTTTTTATTAGACCTGCGTAGATATAGGTAACATAGATACTGCAAAATGATTTTTTTTGAATCTTTTCCGATTCTAATTCTATTTGGAAAGATTAAAATTATTCTTGAATTTACAATTGATACAAAATATAAAAGTGACTGTTCATCACATGCGTCAAATGACGTAGAACACGTGCGCATTTATAGTTAATTCGAAATGTAAAAAAATGTTGAACTGTATATCTTAATCGAAATTAAATTAAAAGCTCCCCATGACCCCATGTGGTGTCAGGTTTACACATTAACACACCTCCATTTCTTCAAAAGGTGACTAGAAATATAGCGAGAGCACCACAAACTGACGTTCAGTGACTTATTATAATATCGAGTGTGAATGTGTTTAGCGTAATTAAACTTCCCAGAAATCCCAAACATTTTGCCGACATGCAAGCTTACACTGAGAATTGGGAAAATATTGACGACCCCTTTTGATTCTCTGCGGTTAGGGGAGCGCTGGAATTCTGCGGCGCCGTGTCGTTGCGGCGGAGGAATGATATTAATCCGTGGCTTTCGCTGTTTACTCACTATGACTGCGCGATTTCAATGGGATTTTGTGTAAAAACGATTTTGAGGCACCATTTCGTTAATCTCTATTAGGAGCTGTTTTTAGAGCCCCGTATCTCTAAAGGAGGAAAGGATTACTTCCTCGTAGGATCACTTCGTTGTCCGTCTATCTGTCTATTTGTGTTTGTGCACCGAAATTAATTCTAGATACCGCAGTCTGCGGTACCTTAACATAAACTCTACTAAGTCTACGCAATCAAATGAAATAGTTGTTTATGTCGCGTTTGCCATAAATACGTAAAAGTACCCAAACCTATTGGGTTGGTACTTCCCGATGACATTTATATTCATAAAATTTGCCATGAAGCAAAACACGAGTACCTAAAGGAAAAAGCACTATTTTAAATACTACTTTCAATTCAAGCTGCAGTATTTTGCTTTGTAATGATAGAGTGCTTTTAAATTATTACGGCTCTGACATTTTCCTAACTTTATCATTGTTTCGTATCACAGCGTAATAAAATATGCAATAAATTTTATAGAGCCCACGTAACTGCTGAAAGCGTTTCCGACTTGGGTTTCTGGAACACATTTATTGCAACAAAACAAGTCTTCCATTGGTTTACGTGTTTAAATATTAAAAAGAGACGAAGATACCTACCTTTCGCTGCATGCTCACTACTAGGAATAAACAAATGTTTACTTAGAAAATATAAAACCACTTATGTACCTACGTAACTTTTTTACTCTTTTGAGTTGAAATAACCGAAGAAATCCCTAATGCACTAAGAGTGTCTTACTTATAGTTAACGCTGATGAAGGTCTTTTTAAGAAGCAAATATTAAATTGAAACTGTTATTTTGGGATTTCTTGTGTCATAACAATAACAGCTGCTAATGCCACAACGATTACCTATGTTAGATATTTGTTGTGGAAAAATGAACAATGTTTACAGCTATTAATCTAAATACGTTCTTACAGTATTATACAAGTGAGATACGGCGCATTTGAGTAAATTACAAAACAAGCCATTACAACCATCCCGGGACCCATTTCCTAGACTAAAAAGCCCTACCTAAGTTATCGTGAACAAGACTAAAATAACACTCCAAAATTGAGTCGATATATCCGCCTGGAAAAAGGTCCTGTAATCTGTAATAACGGTTTATTCACACAGCGTACGCTAGGATTCAGTAAATACGGTTCCCAATAATAAATAAGCCAATTGCCGTCTTCCAAATTTGTGTCACACACGACAATAGCAGCTCATGTTTGGCTCATTGGCATTCATGGGTCGTCGCTCGCAGCTCTCGAGCGATATTTATTTAAAACACACTCCACTCCGATCCACCACGTTTATTTTTATGGATAATATTCCAACCGTAACACAAATTGGGCTAATTTAATCAACTGAAATATTTTTAGGCTGAATTATTTAATCAGTCTGTGGAAGCTGCCTTTTATAAATATCGAGAGATTGGATTTTATTTTAGATTATAAGTACTGCGCAGGACTGAACCAGTGCACAGTTTTAATATTACGTCTTTATACATTTTTATATTACTTGTGATTATTAATTTCACGGATGTGTTTTTGGTTTATCACAGAAACCAGTGCCATTTTTATTACAGTCGCTAATAATAGAGGTGTTCTAGGTGTTCAATAGGTGTTAATACAAAAATTGTCCATGTAAAGTAGCATCCGCAATGATATTTACACATCTAAGGATTAGAAAATGGGTACCAATTTATTTACACCGAAGTTTCGTGGCAAACTCACAAAGAATCAGACAACACTCGTCAACATAACTACCGCATTATTTCCTCAAAGGTATGTTTACAGCGTCTATTGAGATTCCTTGAGCACTTGTATTCATATCTAGTGGGCTCTCCACGCCTCCTTATCCTGACAAAAGGGAGAAAAATTGCCAAGCGACGAGTTCTGCGTTCGAAGTGAAAATGAATGGGGGGCGTGTAATAATAATAAACCATCATAAAAGGCACCTCGGGCGTGCGCCTGCGTCTTGTAATTTTGACACTTGATTTCTTTATTCACTGCAGTCTGATTGATGTCCGCTGCCCGCTGCGTTCCTTATAAAGAACAAATTTGCAAACTTGAAAGCAATTTCTTTGTTACTTTGACGCGTTATTAGGCTTAATAAATCGATGCCCAGTAGAATTAAGTCGTAGCACATGATTGTAATCGCCATTGACGCATTTAAAATGTCATCATAAAGCAACTAAAGCTATTGAAAGCTCATCACGGCCGACTGCTGACACATTTGTACAAACTTTAGTAACATTTCAACGGTATCATTCTCGGCAGTCATCGTTATCGGTGTCAAATCGTCGCTATTTATCATCGTTTTACAGATATTTGTAATCGACGCCGTGGTTTCATCAATAAATGTCAGATCTTTCCGTGATACCCCAAATTAACAAACTGCCACTTAATATCGTCGTGAAAAATAAATGGGTATTATTAGTTTGTTAATGTATATTGCTTACATTTCGTGTAACATTGTATCCAGTGATTTTCGTATTCGATCTCAATCTTCCCGGACGTTAAATAATTTACCGCAACCACTCGCTCAACACTCGCCCTTTGGGAAAAGATCCCATTCAATGTGGGCTAATTCTCTTCCAATTAAGACTCCGAAAAAGAGTAATTAACGGTTTATTTTCTAACTTTAACGTCGTACCTGTTAAATAGTTCTTTTAGTCAAGCAAAACTGTAACAAAGAAGTAGTTTCGAGCTATCGTTTTAGCATCCAACCTTTACATTATTCAGTGAACGTATACCGTACAAGCAAAACTCGAGCGTATTTTGTTCTCAGATTCTACAACTTAGGAACGACCGACCGGGAATTTGCAACTTGATGGAAAGTTTGGAATCTGACTAGAACCCTTTCCAGTGATACGAGGGGAATTGAAATAGTTTCCGATTCAACTTAAAATGCATAATCACCTAACGTGAAATCCTACAGATACTCCCACATGTTTGTACTTTGTAGTCGAACTTTGATTATTATGTTTTGAGCTAATCTGATTATGGTCACCTTTCTAACCGCTGACATGGAAAGTGGTGTGTTTTAAGTTTGACACGTTTTGGTTTGTCTGTATCTATGTTTGTTTAGGGTACGGAAGCTCCCAAAAGGAACCGATTTTCATTCTGTTTTTTTTTTCTAAAGACAATTTAGTTGATGTGGTTACAAGTTTTAAACGAAGTAGGTAAGTCGCGCGCGTGATAACCTGTTATTTTCTGACGTCTCTAATTAGACAGTGACAGATATACTCAAACTCGTGCGCGACACGATTCGCACTCTACCGTGCAAGCTGGTTGATCGGTAGGTAATTTGTAAGATATTGAACTTTGAAACTAAAATATTCGGGTTTTCGTCTTTTCAGGTTAGATTAGGTTAGGTTACGTTATTCCTTTCCGTGTAGGTATGCCTATTGTAGTAGGTATAGGTAAATAGATTCTAATATAAATAATAAAGTATCAGATTAATAGCAACAGGACACCCCTACCGGTACCATATAAGGAAGGTGTCATGTAGCTTGATGTCGGTACCAAATAAGGAATGGAATCATGTACCAACATTCCATTCCCTAATATAGAATAGGATTAAAAACAATAACAATTATATCATGTTTCAAGGGTGTCATAGGACACCCCATGTTACCTAACTCTAGATAGTATATAAGGAACAAACATCTTAAATAACAGTTACGAGTTGCAGTTGTGAGTTGTGTCTTCAGTATTAACCGAACCTTCCGCTCGTTTCATTACTCCCGTCACTCTTACCATCACATGGCGACCCTGCCAGTGCCGCTGCCTCGTGCGGTGCTGGCGGCGCGCTGCGCCACCAGTGTTTTGTGGATTTTTTTTAAAGACTAACTGAACAGTGAAAGTGTGAAAAAATAAAATAAAAAGACAATTATAGTTAATGTTAAAATGAATATACGTAACTAAAAATGATAAGTTAATACGTTACAATAAATATTATTAAATAGACATTGGGAAACAAACTATGAAGAAAAAAAAGTAATGAAGATAAATAACAAAAAGTCAATTGAAAAAAAGCATATAGGACTGGTATAATATATGCGGTCGGCACCGTATATGGTGGTAAATTATGCAAAACTGTATCAATATGGGACATCAAGAAGAGGATGAATATTTAGCGGAGATAACGCGGTACACCGATATTATATAAAGGTAAAGGAAGAACAGCATTCATCGAGAGACAATTGGAGTGAAACGACGACGAGACGAAGCAGGAAGTGCTATCTGTATCGTGTGGGATCGAGACAATCTACCCTGGATGGTAATATCAACAATTACAGTGTGGTGCACTAGTGAGAAATAAAGTGAGGCTGGACATACTTGGTAAATATAAAATCATATGTAATAAATATATGTAATATCTAATATAAAGCATTAAGCTTGTTACCGGTTTAGACCGATGAAGAAACTGTAACACTACAATTAATTGATAGTATTGAGTACTATAACACAGAATTAGAATAGATAAGGTACAAAGTAAAATTGATTATTTTTTGTGAGAGTTTTAGAGGATTTTTTGAGCCAAATGTATTTTTCTGTTGATATTTGATTAATTTTAAATAGCCAAAGTTATCCCTTTTATTCAGCAGCAGGCGGATAAAAAGGATGATTTATAATATAATTTGTCATTTTCGCTAGCTTGATCACCTGGCTTCTTTTGCAAATTATTAGTACAAGATCAATTGATATCGCAAATATAGATTAATTTTTTTAAATATTTAATATTAATTAGAGAATTTGCCAATCGGCGTTCAAATTTTTATTGCTAAAAAAAAAACAATTTTAATAATCAAGTATGAAGTACGAATTAAATGAAACGTCAATTCGGGAAAGTGTGGATTTTTAGAGGATTTGAGATATTACGCTTTGAAATAGCAAGTGTGTTAATTTTTTTGGAGATGACATAGGATAAGAATATTTTAATTCCAAGGTCCACCAGGATATAACGCTAGGTAGCTGAATCCTTGACATTGGATCATGTTTTGGTCTAGCTACCACTCGTGACAATTCTTGGACACAAGATATGATAAAGATGAAAGGAAGTGTTAAATGAAATACCTAGTTAAGTAAATAAATAATGTATAAATGAATAATATTAATGTGCGCGCACGGAAGTAAATAAATGATCCTTATGTCCTGAACTAATAAATAAATATGAAGTAAAATAATAATATATGATGATAATAATATATGAAGTAAAAGTCTGGCCAGACACAAAAGGTATAAAAGTGTTGTGGACCTTGTTGAGCTTAATGAGCTGATGAGCTTAAAAGCATTGATAGTAATGATGTATAGGTGATGCCAAAGTAGCTCACTAATATATGAGAAAAAGATTTAAAGTATTGATGACAATGATTATGACTAAGTGATGCCAAAGTAGCTCACTAATAATAAAAATGAGAATAAAACCTTACACTCCATCGCAAATGACGCGACGCGCCTTTGTGCGAGAATTAGGTTTGAAATATAAGGAATGGAATATAAATAAATAACGATGGTGTATTTAAAATGCCGTTAAAATTATTAATTGTAATAGAAGTAAGTTAACCAGTTTATATTTAAGTCCATAATATTATATATATGTACTTAGTGTTAAGAAATTTTAACCTAAAACCTAGAAAAGAAAAAAAAATGTAAAATTAAAATAGTGCATAAAATAAAAATATAACAAAATTGTATAAACCAGTACAACATAATATGTACGTAATATTGTTAAATAATGTAAAAGAAAAACAAATATATACGTAATATATATTTCTTTTTCTCCCTAGGATGAAGATGTAGTAGGTATAGGTAAATAGATTCTAATATAAATAATAAAGTATCAGATTAATAGCAACAGGACACCCCTACCGGTACCATATAAGGAAGGTGTCATGTAGCTTGATGTCGGTACCAAATAAGGAATGGAATCATGTACCAACATTCCATTCCCTAATATAGAATAGGATTAAAAACAATAACAATTATATCATGTTTCAAGGGTGTCATAGGACACCCCATGTTACCTAACTCTAGATAGTATATAAGGAACAAACATCTTAAATAAAGGAGCAGTTACGAGTTGCAGTTGTAAGTTGTGTCTTCAGTATTAACCGAACCTTCCGGTCGTTCCACACCTCCCAGTTTACTCACTCCATCACACTATTTCGAAGAGGACAATTCCTCGGAATGATGTAAAGTATGACCGACAAGGCTTTACTGTAGTTTCACGAATACTCGTTTATTTCAATAAGAACAAATATAATTCTAAATGGTAAGGACGTGATACTATGTCCCGGGTTCCGGAGATTCGGATAAAGCTGCGAGCAGCATCAAAAGTTTTGGATCCTTTCTTGGAGTTAGGGGCCATTACAGTCCCAAGTTATAATCATAAACTGCTGTGAATACTATGAGAAAGGTTCCGTGCTCAGTGACTTGTGTAAAAAGAGATCGTGTCGAGATCCCAGTGATTGAAGTGGGCAGGCCGATCAACCATTAACTGGTAGTAAACTGAGCAGTGTTATTTCTCTTTCCTTGAGACTTCGTAACGAAATCAAAATTAAAATCATTTTATTCATTGAAATTGGCCGTAAGAGGCTCTTTTGCATGTCTTGTTTTTTAAGTCTACCACTGTTTCGTGATAGCCAAGAAGAATGCGCTGCAAGCAAGTTGGTACATTCATTTTTTTAATGTAATAATGATAAACATTCGTACAATAGCAACGACAAAAACTGTTATGAGTTTTCCGTCATTTAACGTTAAATCCTGAATAAGTATGTAATTTTATGAAAGTAATTAGTAATGGTTGGATATTAATCGAACACCTGTCTGGCAGGAAATTTATTTTATTCATCGCACAGTTCGTTGCATTAATTAGTATCGTAAGGTAAATAAACCCACGTAGCCTGTGGGTTAAAAAAACCCCACGTGCAACTCGCGACGAACAAAGCGCCAACGTCGCGGCATATTATTAAAAAATCAATAATGTAGTGTCTCTATAAAAATGTTTCTGCTACATTAGTGCGGCACTTGGCGGTTCTTATCAGAATTACCGTAATTGACGTGCAAGTGGCGTAAAAGTGAATCTGAGACTTCTCGGCGGGCAGCGCCGGATCGATACGGGCGCGCCCCGCGCGGCGCACTGTGACTCACGTAGAACAAGCTAGCTGGACAAAAACAAAATTGACCTATCTAGAAATCCTTAATAAGGTAATTACTATATTAGTTGGTGATAGCATTGGCAGGTATTGTTTTGTCGTAGATCATTTTCAACACGACTAATAAGGGTAAGTGTATAGAATAACAACGTTCAGTGCCCTAATTTAGTTGCATTTTAGCTTCTATTGCGATTAAGTGTCATTGCCAGATTTCACAAGTTTCGGTTAATTTTTGTGATGGATTCTACTATTAAGGGTAAGTACTATATTATAGGTCACTTTATAAATATATTATTCTCCTTTTACTCGAAAAAAAAAGTCGATAACTTATAATTTTACGAAATAATGACCACAATTTGGCATTCATTGGACTGTAACTAAAAACCCCCCCTTCACCCCGACTTGATTTTTTTTACGGAGTAGCCACATCTATTTAGGTTATGATAAATGTTATTCATTTTTGCTCCTTTTTTGCCCAACTTACTTTTATTAATTTTTTTCAGAAAGGAGTCGTACAGTTTCGAAATTATTATTTTTTTGAAAATTGGACCAAACATTCAAAAAATTAGCGAAATGATACACAATTCGCTTATGTTTTCAAAATACAACATTTAAGCGGTATAATGGTGTAGTCTGTTAAATATATAAATACCGTGATTTCCCGATTTTCCATGAAACTTACAGAAATATGGGAGAATTCACGAAGAAACCGAGAACGCTTCTTAGCGAACAATATGTAGTGGTTTCAAGGTGACTTGACATTAAACGTTTTTTGTGATCAAGTTGAAGAATGCTGTAGCACGAAAGAACATGAACTGGGCTCTGGGCGACCGACTACAGCCTTCGATAATGCGAGTTCAAAACTTCCAAAACGTTCGTAGATATGTTGAAGATTTGATCATGTCACGAACACCTAAAGAACTGTTAGTCGCTGCTGAAATATCATCTAGGTTATCTGGAAAACGAAACGTCGATAAATTAATTAAAGAAGTAAGTGAGACTGAAAAAGTTAGTGGCCGACATCCACTGTCCCTAGAGTGCAGTAATCAGGGGTAAGGTGTCTGACAAGTGATGAGGCATTGGCGTATTTACGTGTATTCCAAGTCTACGTCTCACTCTTATAAAGAAACTTTGGAAAACGTCAGCTTACCTAGGTTTCATTCGGATTAGTTACGTTTTGATTTATAGATTACCTACATGTACTTAATTAATTTCACTAAAGTTGCATTTTTCTTAATTTAAATATTATAATCTCGTAAATTATCGCATTTTTACCCTTAAATAAAATAAATCCTATGAAGAAAAGAGAAAACTTACTATATTATTCATTTAAACCTGGGAAATCACTATTAGCAACTAAGAACAATTACCAACTTAAACTGACCTCGATCCCAATAGTACAAGTAGGTGACAAGAGATCAGGTTATGTCGGTGGTGTTTGACATAAGAAGTATAACTAAAATTGTAATTTTTCTCGCATTATATGATAAACCATATCAAAATGCTACATTTAACTTAATTCAAAAAGCTCAAATAATTTTGTCCAGCTAGCTTGTTCTACACGGATCACTGTGCGGCGTCTCCGAAGGCGCGAAAATGTATTCGGGCCGCTTCAATATGCTGATGACATTGTAAATCATCTCGCACACTATTAAAGGCCTATCGGATTCGGGTTTGATGGAACGCGCCGTTCCCTGCCGCTTGCGCTTGTTGGATCTCGGGAATTAACTGTATTTAGGATGTGTTTCTTTAGCGAGAAGTGGCAGAGCGTGCGAAATGTTACATAGTCAGAAGCTCTACTATTTCACGATTCGTAGATACTTTCAACGCAATTTAAGGTTTAAAGCTCGATAAAAGAGGTGTAACAGTTACAGGTTGCTAGTTCATCGCCTGAAGGATACCTTAACCAAGTTCATTAGTTGCCTGTTACGGCATTCATGGAAGAAAACAAGAGAATTAATTATTGCCGTGTTGTTGCGCAAAATCAGTTTAAGGTATTCAGATGTTCCTTTTGAAAATAGCTTTTAGCACAGTTGGTTTTTCATTAAAGATTATTATCCTCATTAAGTTCTTTGCGTCTGGCCTTTTTCCAGCAAAAACTAGACAGTCAACAAAAGCTCGGTCGCGCCGGCTCGCTCCGATCCACAATAAAGGTTCCTCAAACAATAACAAGTGCTTGCTCCGCAGTCACTCCTTTATTAGATTAACCCGACAAAAGCCGGTCTACTCATCACTTAATTATTTACGATTGCACAGAAATCATTCTTCTTCATCCCAGCGCCCGTCTTGTTCCGCGGCAACTATTTTAAATTGTTTTCCTTGTAGCGAATTTGTGGCGTCGGTGCTTTTTAATCTTGTTGACTTGTTAAACATCGAGTCAAGAAACTTAACCTCCTTAGTGTCCTTACTCAAGTTTCTGGACAGTATTTTTAGCAGGATTCTTTTTTAATCCCCACGACTTCCTAAGCGCGTAATTAAGCTTTAAAAAAGGACAATGTTTTATTTTAAAAGTGAAAATCTTGCGCACGAGCATCTGCTCCGTCCTCTGCATTTGTGTAGGTTTGCTTCACTCCGAGTAAAATTAAATCAACTGCTGGTTAATTACAAAGCGCCTGAATTTGAACAGTCTGGCTCAGCTCCGTGCAACGCTCGCCTTTTGAGCAAATAACTGTGTCCGGCATCGAGATAACTAGTTTGATACTTAATGAATCTAACGATGCTGTAACATTCCGCTACTTGAAATCACAATAGTTCGCGTTTTACTCTGATTTCATATTTTTCTTTTGATAATAACGGTAGTGCGGCACACATACAAACAATAGAAAGGAAGAGCATTTTGAGGTTATTGTTCTTATTAGACCAAAGTAACAAAACAGTACTAATACTTTGACAAACCAAGCATGCTGTGTCGAGCCGCGTAACGATTAATAACGAAAACAAGTTTTTTGTATTTATTTGTCTTTTCTGACGTCTCTAGTTAGACAGTGACAGGTATAGGTAGGGTCCATCTCGCGGGTATCTCTACTCGCGCCCTGTCGTGCTAAGGCGGCTGTTTCTAGAAACGTTTCAAAAATCGACATACGACGAATTTAAACGGTTATCATTATCGTTAAGTAGGGCGTCAAAAAACAAATACGAAACATCCGCAAAATCGCTCATAAAGCGTTTTAAACTTTTATTGGAATAGTTCGGCCACGTCGCTGCTGCCGGCCGTGCGTCTACATTGGATATTGCTTTTTCCGCCCTTCTGCTTTGTTTCTCCGCGCACTGATCTCAATGTTACGGCGCAATGAACAAGGTTTATTAATTGCTATTTGTGTAACTGCTGCGTAACGAAAAAATGGTGATTTATGAAATGAACCGATTTATAAAAAGCATACACGACTTTTACATTCATATAAAAATACAACAATAAATACGATGAACAGAAGACAAAAATGGCGGTGAAACCAAATTCCACAAATAATTGCGCATCGGCGTCATAGGCTCTTAACGTCAGCCGCGACCGCGTGTTTCAAATTTGATACAAATTGTTTTTTTTTCTATAAATGATAAGGCTTTTAATGTTTAAAATTCCAATGTGTTTGTGGATTAGATAATGTAATAAACATTACAATGCTATCACAAGTACAGATTTCTTAATGTACCTAAGGCGTTTGTTTATTGGATCTGGATGTATTAGGGAATATATAAAGCCAAAGATACATTAGGCGACATTTGTCGTGCGACATGTCGAGCGATGTAGCGCGACGTCACCGGACATCGCTCGACATGTCGCGCGACAAATGTCGCCTAATGTATCTTTGGCTTAACATGGTAGTAGATAAAGTTTTTAAAATAATCTAGCATTATCACCAGTATGCAGCTGTTATTTGTAATAAAATATATCGTTATTAACCTGAATAGAATTTAAATGGAAATGCATAAGGTGTAACTAATGTCTAATGGCCCTAAATTTGTAAGCACATGGCAGATGATAAGATAGGGTTTTTTTGTGGCTAATGACGGGCCGCGCGTGGCGGCGCAGGTATACCTAACCCAATACATCGGGCGATCGCCGGCGCACAAAAACCCCGGTTCGTGTGTGGTGAACACGCTTAATATGATCGTGCACACATGTTTATCGGCAGATGTTTGTTTTGAGAAGAATTATTCCGCTCGTAGCCCATTTATCTTTTTTGCTGTATATGCTTGTTAGCTTTATTTATCGGCCTTTCACGATTATTTCTCACACTTTTTAAGTGTTTTAGATATTTTAAATGACCTTTATTCCCTTGAGTAACGATTAACTTGTCAATTTGTTAATTTTTATTTTCTGTTGTTTCAGGATGTAACCTCATAATCGATTCATCAATGAAGACGAAGCTCATCTGACCCGATCGGACAATGCGGTCACAAGCTTCAAAAACTGTGCCGAAGAAGGGAGTTGTGAATAGGCCGGCATTCAAAGCTCGAACGAATACTAAACCGGTAAAGAAAAAAAATGTAACACCCAAAAAAGGAAAGAATGTAGTTACAAAACCCGTGGCTAAGAATGCTAAAAAATCAATAGAAGATGCTGCGAACAAAAAAGACGAGACAGAATCTTCTAATTCGGACCAAAATGATACTGCAGATTATTCCAAAGCAGGATCATCAAAAGCTAGTAACTCACGGAGTAATTCGCCATCGAAAAAAATTAAGAAAGACCCTAAAGAGAAGAAAATGTTGCCTAAAGCTGCTGGACTTTCTAACATTAAGAAAGTTCTCGCCAAAAAGTCTCCTAAAAAGCCAAAACTTACAGCAAAATCTAAACTAAATCAACCAGACGGCGGTGATGACAATGAAGACGTCAAATACAAAATAAATTCTGGTGTACCTAAAAAGCTTCTGCATAAATCTCCAAAATCAAAAATAGTTGCAAAGAAAACCAGCCCCGTCCAGAAAAAGAAAGGTTTATCCAGCATAAAACCGGATGATTCAGCAATCAAACCCAAAAATGATGATCAAAATGAAGAAGGAAACGTGACACACAATATAGACAACGAAAACGCGGAAAATAAAAGTGACGATATGCCAAGTTCGGATGGAAAAGAAGATTCCGGTCGAGAAAAATCGGACGAAAAAATTGATGAACAGGACAGTGTTGGAAACATGAGCTCAGCTAGTATAGCTTCTAATCTATCGGGAACTAATTCAACTGAAACTTCTCCAAAGATTGAAAACGAAAGGCCTCCAAAATTTTTTACCTCAAGTCGACCTCCGCGAACGGTGGACATAGATGTTAAATGTTGCAAAAACTCTAAAGGTAACCTCAGTGTTTCTGAAAGATTTATATCATTGAAGTGCGAAACCAAAACTGAAGAGAACAATAAAGAGAAAACTAACTTGAACACTTTAGTATCCCCAGGTCCCGAAATAGACGTTTATACATTTACAGAGAAAGTTGATTCTCCGAAAAGTATCTTGTCAGGCTTTCGTAGTCCAGTCAATAAGAATGTGGGACGAGTTCGACCCATAGCTAGAGTAAAAGGAACGATAATTGACAAAAAAACTGAAGTAGAGAAGAAAAAGTATTCTCCTCATCGGCCTATTGAAGAAGTGGTTAAACAATTGAAGGCGAAGAAAGGCAGCGAAGAATTAAGCACAACTCCAAGTGATGCCACTTCCAGCGTGAATGCAACTCCAGTTGACAGTAGTGATAAAGATATAGAAGAAAAACCAAAACCAATAGTAAGTAAGTCATACAAAATGGTTGCACGGAAATCAAGTATAACGGGGAAACCTTTTAGTCCCATAAAATTTCTGGATCAAGATCCCATGACAAACAAGAACGAAAAGGATAAAGTTAGTAAAACTACTGCAGCTGTTAAAAAGATGGTGAAATCTAAAAAACAACAAAAGAAAAGCAGTTTATCTGATGAAGATATTGATACTTCTAAATTCGCTCTTAATACTAAATCATTCCACTATGCATCATCAGATGAAAGCCACAGCGAATCGAATGATGACAATGACACGAAAGAATCTTCTGAATCGGACTCACCCAAAATCAAAAAGACAAAAACAAAAAAATACAAACGAATCACAGATGGTGCTAAAAAACATCCTTCGAAAGAATTAAAAGAACTTTCTAAGGATTCCTTAATTGATCTCAAAGATGAAGCTATCTTGCTAGGTAACGAAAAACCTAGTAAACGACGACTTAAATTGCTATCGATGTGGTCTGGGCCTAAAAAGCATAGGATGGCTTCGCTTAATGCTATTGCAAAAGTTCATTGTCTGTATGAGAATGAAAGTAGAACTCACATGGAACTAGGTCTGATGAAAACTATCGACAGACCTGTGTTACCTAGCACATCTAAAGTATCAACGGTCAAAAAGAAAGAACCTAAAGTAAAAGAAATGAATCAAGCAGAAACTACTTCTGAATCTGAGTATGAAAATAAAAAAGATACAAAGAAGGAGGATAGCTCAGAAAGCTCGGATGATAATCCACCGCAACGATCTCTACGGGGTGTACCTGGAATAAGAAGTGCTGGCAAGTATTGGGACCCCAAGTCTTCGACGTCATCCAGCGAAGACAGCGAGCAAGATTCGAAAAAGAAATCGGCGAACATGGACAAAAAGAAATCGTCTCCTAAAGCGTCCACGAGCAAATCTGACTCGGAGAAACCTCCAGCAAAAATGAAGAAAACTGCAGGTGTGCCAGTTAAAAAGAAACGCAACCGAAATGAAGTCGTGATGGACTTAAAAGATATGGTCGTACAAAAACGCATGGCCAGTCTTAATGCCACCGCTATACTGGCAGCCAGTTACGAAAAACGCTCTCCTAAGTCCAGCAAAGACGACACGACGTCAGATTCTTGTAGCGATGAATCATTTTCTCACAAGCCAAAAAACGGGGTAAGTTCCGGCGTTAAGTCGGAAGCAAAAAACGATGAACCTAAAAAAGAGAAGGACGAGATTCCTACAAAAGATAAAAAGCAAAAGGTGGAAGTCATCGTCAATCAAGATACTGACGTCACAATAACCGGAGTTTACTCGACACACCATCACGAAGGCTTCTGTACCGTGTCTGGAATGCAATATCGCATATCGTCAACGAGCCATACCCAGACAACGGCAACTGCAAACTGCGACAAGGTAAGCAATTTACATAAACTTGCCACGTGCATCACACATCTTATTTGCATTACCTACACACGCACTGACTTTACAACAAAAATCAACTATTTATCGGCTAAAAGTCTGCAAATTGGCACATGTAAATAAGAAGGGCTCACCCGCGGGCACCTCGGCTCTCATTAACCCTTAGGTGCATACGGTATCAAAAATGATACCGTGTCTTTTCACCACTCTAAAATATTTTTAGTCTTTCTCGCCACGTTCTAATACCAGTATTTGGTTACCTTTGCTCAAGTACTTCAAAGAAAAAAAAGAACTGTCAACCCTATTACAGCCATTTTTATACTAAGTGTCAAAAGTTTGAATTGTGCGGCTACTTTTTGCAAATGGTGAAATTGCAAGTTTTAATTTTTTTTTAACTGGCGGATCATGAGATATTTCCAATTGGAAAAAAATGTATAAGTAAGGTTAGTATTTATATTTATCGGGCATTATAGAAGTTTTTGTGAGATTTGTGATAATACAATAGTTTTTTTGAGTTTTCGATTGGTATCGAAAATGATACTCCATGTGATGACGTCTTTTTTTCTAGTATCAATAATGATACTCCATGCACTACGCTTACTTTTCTACTAGCATGGTTTATAGCACTTTTTTGAGTTTTTTTATACTTTACCAATATTTAGCAAGTAGTGTGGGCATGTTAATAAAAGCTTATTTTCATGCCCACCATCACCACATAGGGTTTGTCTTAGAAAAGGACGTAGAAGCACTGTTGATTCAGATAGAAAAATAAAAATATCGGAAGACAATGCCGAGTCCGAAGGAGATGATCTGGAGTTTTATTAATCACTCGAAGAACTGCAAACGATTCTCGAGGAAGAAGAGACAACAGAAGAACCTACAAATATGGCAGAAGAATTAAATTTTATAAAAAAACCTGGTTCAACTAGGTATCCCAGATCCTCATTTTATTAAACGAGAACAGGCCATCGCCGAGTTCACAAGATCCGTATATACCTATAAACACACAAAAACATGAATTTCATTTGTAGCTAATGTTTTGCGATTGTTTAGATTCTATTTTTGTAGTTTATTTTTTATTTACTAATTATTTTAGACCATATTTTTTTAGTGCTTGCTCCATGGAGTATCAAAAATGATACCAAGTGTTTTTGTAAAAAAAAATATATAAAAAAATGATAACGATTTTTTTTACTATTTTTCCTGGCATTCACCCATATTTCCCAACCAAATGTATTTTTTTCGTGAAAAAATATTAAATCATGCACCTAAGGGTTAATTCCCGTTAATGAAGTAAGTTCTATGTAAACACGCCTCGGGACCTCATCCGCACATTATCCTTCATCGCTTACCTCCCGTAGAAAAGTAAACCCTTTGTGCGAGTGGCAAGCGATGAGTATCGACTGGAAAGAAGTGATCAATTCGAGCAGGAGCGATTTGCGCGCGAAAGGAATAACCGTCGCTTTACCCTTGACGCAGATTAGATCGTTTGACGCGTTAAACCTTATTAACGTAATGTTAAACACTCGGCGGCAGGGATCCACACTGATAAATATCAATTTTGCTTCTCACTTAACTGCCGCTTACTAATTAGATTAAATTACGATCCTAGCGATTTAATCCTCTTTGTAGATAGCAGTAATCACGCAACAGGGCTTTGCAATTACAACAAACATATTGCCGCTGGCAATTAACACGCTTTGATGTTCACAAAAAAGACAAGCGAAGTGTAATCAGTTAGCTGCTAAGATTAATGTGAACTGTCATTATGATTGACTGATGGTGATGTTAATTATCATACGCATTTTGATAGCGACTAATTTAACCATATAAAACATAAGTGCTATCGATTTTTTAACCTGGCCACTTTCCGCGCAAAGCCATTGTTTATAATTATAAAGCTAACCCACATACTTATATCGATATAGATACCGCGAGTTCCTGCATTTGTATGAAAACCAAGCGTGCTACTTTTTCTCTACTTACTGTAACGATACATGTATGAGCACTTTAGTGATGAGAATCGATTCAAAGGTGACGCCGCCTTATTCAAGTTGTCCTATCTTTAGGCAGTTAAACCTAATCTAAGTGATAGAAAACTAAATGAAAATGCGTCAAAGGAAGAGCTTTCTTTTTTGGCTTCCTTTTGGCACGCGAAGTACATACACTTGAGTTATCTATTTCGATATAAGTCTGTGAGCTAACCGCTAAAAACAGTCACAAATATACGCTACAACATTAAATACAGTCCCTGCGTCACTCGTGCGCATTAACGAAACATTATTCGTTACACAACTGCACTTTCTGTTCGTACGTTGCTGTACTACCCGGTTACGACGGTTATAGTCACATATCAGTGAAAGGTGTAAGTATTTTTTACTGCGCCTTGCAACAAAGGAACTAAACAGACAGTATAAGAGTGGAACGACATGCTGCACGGTTTTGATTTATCATTCTCAGATGTAAGAAAGTAAGTAAGTAAAAACTTTATTGTACAAAAGAAAATAAAAAGGGTACAGACAGGTTTAAAAAAAAGAACAAAGTACAAAGGCGGACTTATCCCAAAAGAGATCTCTACCAGCCAACCTATGAGCAGTAGAGAGGAGCAACTAACTTAAGTAACTGGCTTACTCAAAGATCACCCTTCTCCTTTACTACAAGAAAATATGTAATCATTTACAGGTTATTGCTATATAATTGTCGCTACGCGTGAATGAACGTCCCGAGGGGAGAAAGAAAACATATATAATGTGATAAAGATGTGATAAAGGTCACCAGTTTAGCAAACTTGGATTAAATTTTGCATTCTTAAATAAATGCATGGGTCAGCTAGATTTTTACTTAACCTTCTCTGAAAAACTATCGCCTGTCGCCCGATAATACCTAACTCTAAAACTCTAAATAAAAGTCACGAATACACTATTTACACTACATATTTATTTATTAACACTATAGTCACTATTTAAATATACATTTTTGCTAAGCAATGAAGAAACGCAACGAACGGAAGCGAGCCGATGCAAAAGAGAACACGTGCATGCGTGGCATTTGTCAGCTACGATTCCAGCTCTACCGGAAACCGGAAACCAACAGAAATACTTAATAATTTGAACTAAGTAATGTACATTTATTTACAAAAGATAGCAGTCGCCACAGCGTGATATTATCTTACTAAAATATGTATTGAAATGTTTGAATTGGTTCAGGAGGGTTGCTCGCGCGACGATGAGGCTCGCTACACGCCGCTGTCGGCGCTGTCGTCCATGCAGCCGCCGGCCGACCACCAGCACTCGCATCCCCATCCAGGTAACCTTACTATAAGTACAAACATACATACAATCACGCCTATGTTCCCAAATAGGGAAAGCCAGGCACACGAATCCTTACGTAGACTATTTCCTGTTCCCTAAACTTGGCAAGAATTCATAAGCCGTGAATTCGAGCCTTTTACTAGACAATAAAGTCAAAAAATTAAGTTACGAAAAAAAAACAAAAAAGAACATTAAACTGTGTATCTTATTAGTTATTAGCAGGGCCCGTAATTTTCATGCCGTTGACGTAAAATTGACGTCACGCTCCTTAAAGGGTGATCCCAAATAGTTTGATTGTAAATCATTAATCATTAGTCGTCAAACATTTTAATCATGTTTTTGTTGTTGTATGTTTGTATTTTTGTGACATACATAACAATCAAAAATACGATTACAAAATAAAAGGATTGTTATGAATATTGCATTACGTATGATTGCGAAAATGACTTAATTTTTTTTTGCATGAGAATTAATGCAAGAAGGATGGCGTGCTTTACGTTAAAGAGGATCTCTGTTTTCTACGTAATTACTGAAATGTGGTAACAATACCATTTAATAAAATGTATGTATGAAACAACTCAAATAGTTTTATTTACGTTTCACGTATCAAATAGGTATTATTTATTCATTCATTTGTACATGATTAAAGTGATTGACAACTAATGATTAACAATTTACAATCAAACTATTTGGGATCACCCTTTAAGGAGCGTGACGTCATTTTTGTGTCAACGGCATGAAAGTTACGGGCCCTGGTTATTAGATACACTGCCAAGTTAAGGGTTAAAGCCACTTCCAGCATAAATAAAGAAAAACAGAACAGGTGTGGTGTCGGATTGGAGTACCACTACGTTTCTTTCGTGGATGTCGTAAAAGGCGACTAAGGACGTCAGATTAGAATAACAACTCTTCATTTCAATAACACCTCTCCATTTCTTCCGTGGATGTCGTAAAATGTGACTAATATAGGTTTAGGTATGGTTTTGGCATCATGGCTTCAATGTATAGCATAGGCATAGTCTTGGGAATAAGACGAAATGGTTAATTGTGTCTAACCTACCGAAAACTACCAAGCGCAACATACCTACATGCGTAAAGTCAGCTACTAATGATGGATTGCTTTTTTTAAACAGCTGTGATATCGATAGTCACTTATTTTTAGCTCGCACAATTACTAGCATTACGTAACAGATTACTAGAAAACAAAAGACACGCGGTTAATGAACTGCACCTACGTTGTTCGTCGAAGCGTGCGTTTATCACGACACGCGCATGTAGATAATCCTTTGTAAATACATCTTTGACAATTAGGGCCACGTTTGTAAAGTTTGTGTGACATCTCTATGCGATAACTTAAAAAAATATTATGTAGAATAATATCTTAAATAACTAATAAAGACAAGAAAAACCAAAGCAACTTAATTGCATAAATGAATATCTAAAATAAATGCCTTCGTAGTTCTAATCAATTCAATGACGCCATGCCCCCGTTATCTCGATCACCGATTCATCGCCTAGTGTTTCGTTGGTGTCCCTTCTGATATTAGCCTTTCAAATGGGCCGTAGGTCGAAGCTTGGACAAATGCTTAGTGTTTGGACATCCATCATTCCGTTTCCTCGCCTGTTAGAGCTCTACTACAATTTAGTGCGAACTGTTCTCTGTTGAACGGTCGTCGGAGATGTTCAATACTGTCCATAGCAGAGCGGCTAATTGACGACGCCGTATAATGTCTTGAAGAATTGCTGGTTGGCGCGGTCTCGGAGGAAATGTTAATGTGTCGGTGTTACGACGGCGAGCGGCCTTACTGCCAACTATTTCAACTTTTCGACAGATCCACAGACTTTTAGCGTCTTGTTCCAACGATGCACTTAACACCAAAGTTCTATTAACGTCGTAAGTTTTTTATTCACGGCTAGTAAAGTTAGGCCAGTTAAAACTTTTCTGTTTCATTATTATTTTATAGCCTTTTTTTTGTTCTTGTACTTTGAGTAAAATAGATATTTTGGTTTATAGATGCCAGTTACACAACTACTACTAGTGTTGCTCGCAACTCTGTCTGCGTTGAATTGTTTTAACGCAATGCCAGGGGATACACGTAATTTTCTGGGATAAAAAGCAGCCTCTCTGTGTGTATTGTATGTGTAAGCATTCTGCTTACCAAATTTCATCATAATTGGTCCCGTCGTTTTGGCGTCAACAGATAACAAACTTTCGCATTTCTAAAATCAGTTTTATAATGAGCAAAGACACGTCGCATAAGATATTCTGCTATGATAAAATCCGGACATTTCATCACTCGATTTCATCAAACCTCTTTACAAAATAAACGTCAACTAAACGGTGTCCAATTAGAATATCGCTGATACATTTATGTTCTGTGATTAGATTGCGAAGCATTTATGTCTCCGGACGTACAAACCCAAAGTCAAATCAGTTTACCATCTTCCCAATCGTGTATATCTACCAAAAGCGTTTCAATAAAAGCAACAATATCTTATTCTCCATAAGGTTGTTTTTGAAGTATAATATTTCGCAAGTTACGATGTTTAGGCAGTCGGTTGTGACGAGTTGGCATCTCGCCAGCCGCGGATATCGATGCAGGATCTTGGCCCAAAGTGGCACTTCCACAAGGAAATTATAACTGCCATTAACATAATCTCACATCTTATGCCATCGCATACTGTTTAACCACTTGTACGTGTGATAAACAATACCGCTCGGACGGTCTATGTGGAATTTAAGCTACGATAATCGTAAATTATCTAAGCCACGGCGTAACCGGCTGAGATTTATTAGGAAATGGTTATTGAGTTATTTCCAAAAAATAAAGAAGGTAATTTTTCCTTTGTCTAATAGAAATTAGTCATACAAAACAAACAACTTATTGATATCATCAAACAATAATAATTTATGAAATAAAAGTTTTTTGAGAGATCTTAAAATACCTGGTAAACCATTTACTTAAACACCATAAGGTAATGACAAAACTCTTGGACCAAAAAAGGTGGGCGTTAATTTTTTTTATTTTGAACGGCGATATTATTGGTCATATATTATGGTCAATGAATTTGACGATCATACCGACCATAAAACATGTTATCGATATTATTGTATAAAAAGCCTACCTTGCTATTGTTCACTTTCACAGATAATAAAATAAACCTTCTGCTGTTCCAACTGTCTCGTTTAGAAGAAAATGTTATTATCTTAATAGCGTAGTCGTGTTCCGACTTCCGCTTTCTAAAACTGTTCAAAAGCTTTATAGACATAGTCTTAAGTTAGATTATAGAGAAAATGTCAAGGAAATTCGTTTTATTGTATTAAATTAGTACGTCGGGTGCCATGTAGCTCGAGTTATAGCCATGTAGTTTGAAATCTGAGACGACGCAAGTCAAGAGTGTCTGGTTACATAAAAATATGAATAAGTGCTTCGTACCACGTGTGGTGTCGGGTGTAGAATTGCACCTTTCCGTTTCTTCTGTGGATGTCGGGAGTAGAGTAGGGAATAGGTTAAAGTGTGCTTTTTGGCGATGGGCATCTTGTCACTACTATACCAACCTCTTGTATCTAACTTTAACCTAAAATTATGCCAAACGTGGCTACGAAACGTGATTTAAGTAGTAATTATTTTGTTTATTGACACTTTGACAGGCGTGACGTTTGTTTATGTGTATTGTATGTAATCCGCCCCATACTTGTCTAATTATTAGTTACAACGTGATTTGTATGTTACATTGAAACAAAAGACTGTAAGGCACTATATTTTTCAATTCCAACGTAAATAAACCTTTTTGTTTAGTTGAGCAATTATTGTTAAGTTCAAATTGAGCAGCTGGTTTATTGTTGAGGTTATAAAACAAGCAGTTTATTGTTCTACATGCGATGCGGTCGTAGGAGTCGACAGTAGGCATGCCACGAATATTCGGATACTATTCGTTATTCGGCCACTTTTTTGGTATCCGATAGACCGAATACCGAATACTAAATCATGAGTCTAAAAAGACACACACAACAGACACATTCCTCAAAATTTGTATTTATTTCCAAATTACATTTTTTTAATAAGTAAAATTCATCAATGGTAAGTTATGATGGATAAAAACAAGCTTCTCAACATTCACTGGTAGCAAACGATTACCAGGGTCGCGACTTATCCTATCATTCTTTACGCGCTCGACAAGCATGTCCCTCGTCGAATATTCGGCGCCCGAATATTCGGTGCTTCGGCCGTCATTGTTGCAGAATATTCGGTATTCGGTGTTCGGCTAAATGAGTATTCGTGGCATCTCTAGTCGACAGTGCATGCAACCGCGCGGAAGTTTGACGTTACTAATGAGTTAGTTACATAACTAAAACATGGTTTGTGTATACTTTGAAGTGGGGGACATATTGACTGTTTTCTTATTATTAGTGCAGGTACATAACGATTAAAATTACACCCTTCCTTTTCTTACGTGATATCGTAAGAGGCTAGTAAGGAAATAAGTTTGGTACAGTGTGCTCTAGGCGACAGGGAGCAAATCAACACTTTTATACCTCTTAAATCTAATTTTGAATCTGAAACTGAGCAAAGAGAGGTTGCAAAGCGTGAAATAGTCGTTATGTTTGTGTAATGTTTCGAATCGAGACGCTACGTAGACAAAAACATGACTATTTCACGTTTCTTAGCCACTTCTAGCATTTTTCATACATATTTCGGGCTAATCCGTGGGCCTTCATCTAGGACCCGCGGCGGCTGTCGACAAACACACACAGCGCGCGCAACGCTTTCTTACTACTCTGTGTGTAAGACTGCTTATCCGAAACATGTCGAGCTAAACTCAATTTAAGGCGTATGTTATCCGTATTGAGTTACGAAAAGAAGATTTAATCCCGCAAAATATAACTGGAGCGCGGTACGATGACTTGTAGTTCTCTACTTACATTGTTGGCAGGCAGGACATGATACGCATCGCACAGTCCTTTACAGCAGCGATTAAAAGTTATAATTCGCTTTCACCCAACTAGTTAGCATTTAACATACACACGTAGCGTAGCGACGTCACTCTAGTCCAGCGGTACTCAACCTTTTTTTGATACGGGCCACAAACACTTCTAAGTTATGATGTCGCGGGCCGCAAGCAAAAATAATGTTTTTCAAAATTACATTTTTTTTACTCGGCGCGTGCACTATTTCAACGTCTTTACAACTATCTGTAACAGTGAGCGGGCCACTGATAAAGACACGGTGGGCCACATGCGGCCCGCGGGCCGCAGGTTGAGTATAGCTGCTCTAGTCCGTCGCAACAAGTTGTCAACAATCACGGCATGACGCGTAATGTCCAGGGATGGTTTTCATAGCACGATAAGACGAAAGGGACCTGTGGAGTCCGTTTATCATTCTAAGCAAAGCATTCCTAGCAAAATAAGTGCATTTGGGCCGTTCTCCAGCCGTACGATTTTTCGTGTTCTCAAGTTCAACTACCTGTGAAATCCAAATTTTAACAGATAACCTTATAAAAAAAATATCTTACGTAATTCACACTTTATTCTGCTCAGAATAAGTCTAACAATAGTATATTCTTATTATTAAATGCGCGAAACAAAAATCTAAAGTCAGAGGAGTCCACATTTTGGCCTTGTCCCACCTCCAAAATTTGTTAGTTGATGACATATACTTCGAAAACTAAATGCGGAAACTATAGGTTTTTGTTGTTCACAGCAAGCCAATTATATGATAAATGAAATCCTATTGCCTAAATAATTATTATTACGTTAGTTTATTTTTAAAACCGTTTTTAAAAAGTGTCCCGAGTTTTGCGTCTTAACCTAATTTGGCCATAAAACGCGTCGTACTGCTCAAACGCACACTCCGAGAGACATCGACGATACGTTCCTAGAAAGAGTCTATCACGCCGCGACGGCTAAATAGTGCGAACCTGTGACTTATTGTGTCGCTGCCAAATCACGAAGGAAAGAAAACAACACGATTTTTTTGTCACAGTTGAAAGTGATTACCGTTTTATTTTTTTCTCACTTGTTTTGTTGTTATATTTAACTCGGATTATTTTGACATATTAAGCAGTGTCATAATTACTTACCCGTGTGGTGCCGGGTTAGAATAGCACCTCCCCCTTTCTTCCCGTGGGTGTCGTAAGAGTCGACTCTGGGAAAGGGTTAGTGTATTGTGGGCGATGGGCTAGCAACCTGTCACTGCAATATCACGTTTAACCATCTGGTTACCCAGAATTTGCTAAACGTGGCACTGGATTTTTGAATTCATGTGCTCTGCCTACCCCTCATGGGAATACAGGCGTGAGAATATGTATGTATGTATGTATAATTACTTACACAAAAAATATTGAGTTCTTATTATTAACCGTTTTGAAGTAATTAATTAAAAACTAAATTGCTCACGTGATTACCGCAACGGTGATTACCGTTATTTGAGTGATCTCCGTCGTTTTAAAGAAGTGGTTATCACTATATCGGTTATTTATTGAGTTCTTACTGTAAAAAATAAGTTTTAAATAGTGTTTCTCTTGATTATGAATATTACTCTGTGCAACACAAAAAAAAATTACACCTAATTAAAAAATAATAATTTCACGTATCTTTTTTCACATCAATGGTTATCATAAATTAAAATTATTATACTATTACTCAAGATGTTTATAATTCAAGGCTATAAATGTAGAGTCTTGTGATATCAATCAAAAAACGTGATTTCATCCCATTATTTGTACTTTTGTGATTACCGTATTATATGAAAAAAGAAAATTTTATTATCTCGATAATTATAAGGTTTAAAGTGATGCCTCCTTTTGCAAAATGTTTCAGATGTGAAGCATTATTCGATTTATTCATAAAAACACAGATTAATATAAAATGAAATTATGCTACGGAGTGTCACGCAAAACTGCCTTGCTCGTGGAATGGTCCATTTACGTTCACGTTTAGCTGTAGCCGGCACGGTATTTAGACGGCCGGATAGCCCAGCGGTTAGAGAACCTGACTGTGAAGCTTGAGGTCCCGGGTTCGATCCCCGGTCGGGGCAGATGTTTGTATGATGAATACGAATGTTTGCTTTCGAGTCTTGGATGTTTATCTATATATAAGTAAGTTTATCCGTTGTCTAGTACCCATAACACAGGCATTAAATTGTCTACTTTGGGACTAGGTGATTTGTGTAAAAATTGTCCAGTGATTAATAACGGTGAAAAATTCACCGCGACTCGCGGTCTAGTAGTGTCACCGTGACTGAATTATGAGGACCGACGTTACAAAATCACGGCGGTTTCTCCTTCGTTATTGTAGCTATCTTCGTCACTCGCACCACGATTGAGCGTATTTAAAAAACTGGCCAAGTGCGAGCTGGACTCGCGCTTGAAGGATCCCGTACCAAAAACTGCAAAAAAATCACGTTTGATTTGTAGGAGCCTCCCGAAAATAACTATTCGATTTTATATTTAGCGTTTGTTGTTATAGCAGCAATATAAATACATAATCTGTGAAAAAATCAACAATCTAGCTAATATATGGTTCGTGAGACAGCCAGACGGAAGTCTCAGTAGATACGGTCCTGTTTTCGTTCTTTGGTTACGGTACCCTAAAAATCAAGTTCACACGATGTCCCGTTTCGGCCCGTCGCCGTTCGGGTTATGTCGGTGTCGCAGGCGGATTGTATAATTCGCCGTTTTACATAACGCCTAGCTGTTTTGCAAAACAGCGCCGTTTTGTAAAACGGCGGCTCAACGTTCAGCCGGATTGTAGTTGCGAAACGTTCTTCAAAAAGGCGGCCCACGTTTAGCCGCATTGTACTACTACTAAAATTGTAGGGTAACAATACTTACAAAACAAAGAATGCTAAATAAAATAAATATAAATAAAATAAACTAACCTAACCTAATCTAATGTAATTTAACCTAACCTAACCTATTATAATCTCTAAATCCTCTACTGTTTATGTTAGGCAGCGCCACGAGTGTTAAAAATCTGAACTAAAAACGACAAAGTGGCGGCTTATCTCTCGCCGTATTACATTATGCCTAGCCGTAATGAATAACGTTTAGCGCCGAATTCATTCCGGCGGTTTTTTATTCAGCCGCATTCAATCCGGCTAAACGTTGAGCCGCCGCATTGCTGATGATTTATCACAGTGTGAAACGGTGATTTATCACAGTGATTTTTGAGAAATGGGAACGACGGTCACTGCGATACAAATGTCACGGTTTCTCTAATACTACCCGCGGTTCCTCAAGGAAGAGCAACGGATTGTCCCGAAACATGTCTAGCTTTAAACAATTAAAAACGTCAATTTGACTTAAAATGTGTTGTTAAATAATCTACATCTCATTTTAGTTATGTAGTTTTAGCGTGAAAGCTAGTACAAGCGTGTATAAATCAATGAGAATGAAGTTCACGGCATGCTACGGCTCGCCTGCACCGCGCCGCCTTGCCTTGTGAGTTGCGCCCCAAGACCATGGCAGCGGTCCAACTGCCCTCGACGTTATTAAATAGCGGCCTCTTATCTAAGCAGCCGTCCAGATCCCGAATCAGCATTATCGGCCCGTTTGATATTCCATTCTATTATACAACTCCATCCAATTAATATTTATATCAACGCTACCGACTTAGCAAGATTTTTAACCCAAAGATTTTATGAGGAAAGATTCAGAGTCATTATCTAAGTTAAACTCGCGAACTGACAACGGTGAAGTAAATTGGATAACTTCGTTAGAATTTAACTCCAAAGAAAGGGCATTGTGTTGTTAATTTAAATGTTGCTTAGTTTCGTTGAACCAAATTTGAATTTTGTTGAAATATCTCAGCTTAGCGAATCTGCGTTTAATTCAGATAATTAATCTTAATTTGAGTCGAATGGTGATATGATCTTGATCTGGCAGGTGTTATTGATATTAACGAGCGATTTATGTAAAACAGGCGCGTTGTTTGGCGGATTTACTTATCAACGAAACTTCGCAATTTAAGCCGTTTAAAACTTAATTTCTGGCAATAGCCGAAAACCAGTGTTAAATCGGCACGGAACACGGCGTTGGTGTTTCGGCGGCAGCGCACACGAGCCGGTGTTAACGCGCGCTAAAATGCCAAAACGACGCTGCGTTTAAAATAGATGTCTGTGTACAATTCGCGTGGCCACCGGGGAAATTTGGCCAAATACAGAAAAGTTCACTCGGATCGAGGTTAAAATTTACAGGCCGCGCCGGTTTTATTTAATTTTCATCTCGGGATAATTTGAATTTGAGAGCAGAGCATTTAATTTTCATAGCTTAGCGGAATCCCATTTCAGTAATGCGCGTTTATTAGTGACTAAGCGGCCGTGGCCTATTTGTTATCTCGCTGAGAAAACTCGTTTCAACGTTTCTGAGCTTCCCTCAGTGGAATGCCGGGGAAATGGAAACACGCGGCGAGCGCCGAGTTAATCGCGAAGCCTACTGCTGCTTCACACTTTTTCTTTATTTTCCGTGAGGATAAATGCATGACAACTCTGACATGCGACGAAATATAATTATCTTGTTTTTATTGTACATTTTCACGTTAATACTCGACGCATTTAACGGCTCCGAAGCATTCTCAAGCTGAGATTATCCTCTGTGATTGTGTTTAAACGGAAAATCCGAAAATGTGCTTTATTTATGTTTAACGCAAAAAGAAGAGTTTTTATACCTTTTGACTTGAACATTTTAATAATGTCTGAGAGATAAATTTTTTAATTGAGCATATCTAAATGAAAATTACAGTAAAACAAAAGAATTCAGGATTGGTTTATACCTACACAACCCATTAGTCATAGGTCAAAAGACGTATTGAACCTAGAACAAAGAAAATACATTACATTATTACATTATTATTGTGATAAAAATAGCTATTATAGATACCTAAGATATACATACATACATCACGCTTATATTCCTAAATAGGGTAGGCAGATCACACGCGACGCAACAGAGACAAAATCATGACTTATTCACTTTTCGTAGCCACTTCTATCATATTTTTTAAGTTTGAAGTCCTCTGCACTTAAGGTGGTTGCTCTTCCATACTAATTTCCATGCACATTCC
>BHDV01069952.1:0-20082 GCA_005406045.1 Adoxophyes honmai | reverse complement strand
AAAAAAACAATCAAATCTTTCCTCTTTATAATATTAGTATAGACGAGCGGTCGCGACGCAAACAACAGTAGTGCATTAGTTCAAGTATAAACTAACAAGCGTTCAATGTAGCTCGAGAGCTCAATTATTGTGTTTGTTTACTTCTATATCATAATGTCCCTACGTTTAAACGCAATAAGTAAATAATAATATGACATTCATACATACAATCACGCCTGTGTACCTAAATGGGGTACGCAGAACGCACAAAACGCTGCATAGACAAAACCATATTAACTATTTCACGTTTTGTAACCACTTCTAGCATATTTTTTTAGGTTTTGAGTTGGCAGGTGTATAATAGTGACAGGTTGCTAGCCTGTCGCTGAAAATGTACCTAAAGCTAATTCCTGAATCGTCTCACACGACGACGTCCACGGAAGAAATTGAAAGGTGACATCCTCACCAGACACCACAGAGACAAGTAAACACATAGTACCTAATAGTAACGTTATACCAAATTCAATCCTCGATTTTAAAGCGACCATTTTTCTAAAACCATTTTCTTATTCCACGAGAATGTATCAAAGCGATATATCAAAAAGTGCGGCTGACGTTACTGACCAAATGGATACTTAGTTCAATTGTTATCCACAAAAGGCTTGGCTACTGACCAATTTTTATTTCATGGGATATTTGTCTCAATCTCCTTTAGCTTATGTATGCTTGGTAGGCAATGGAAAGATTGAAGAGCCATGACGATGATAAGCAGCTCTATTTGACACTCCTGGAGTGGAGATGTCAAACCGGATATTTGTATTGACGGCCGGATAGCCCAGCGGTTTGAGCGGTTAGAGAACCTGACTGTGAAGCTTGAGGTCCCGGGTTCGATCCCCGGTCGTTGCAGATGTTTGTATGATGAATACGAATGTTTGCTCTCGAGTCTTGAATGTTTGTCTGTATATAAGTAAGTTTGTCCGTTGTCTAGTACCCATAACACAGGCATTAAATTGCCTACTTTGGGACTAGGTGACTGGTGTGAATTGTCCAGTGAAAAAAAAAAAAACAAC
Source organism: Adoxophyes honmai (assembly GCA_005406045.1). Taxonomy (NCBI): domain Eukaryota; kingdom Metazoa; phylum Arthropoda; class Insecta; order Lepidoptera; family Tortricidae; genus Adoxophyes; species Adoxophyes honmai. The sequence continues at coordinate 19,033 of BHDV01069952.1, read as the reverse complement.
ACAATTGTTATACAATGTTATTTCTAAACCTGCTAGAGATTTTGAAAGTATTTTCTTTGTTAAAAGAAGTAAACACTAAATTACGATTTTAGAGACTCCTTTTCGATAACAGATGAACCACGTTGAAACGTTCAGCAGCGTTATAAAATATGCGCTAAAAGAGAAAGAATAGCTCATGCACACAAAAATAAATTGCAGTTTAGGCGCAATTTATGTACATCTTAACTTAAAACCAAATTTTATGCCAAACGTGGCAACTAAACGTGGAAAACCAAAGTTTTGTCTTTGCAGCCTATTGTTTCTGACCACTCCATTCGGCATTTGGATATAATGTTTGCATGTAAAATGTGTCCTCTTGAAAAAAAAAAACATTCTCCTATCAAAGGCGTATCGCGTTCAATTAGGATATCTGGAACATTTTTTGTCCCTTTCTTTTGCGTTTGGTTAGAGTAAGATAACAGTTGAAGTACCACCATAGTTGAGGACTCAGGTCAAAGCAGGCTATAACACTTTTTTTCAACAATGTTATTTTAATTTAACGTCGAAATTAAGTTCTGATTCCGATCTGCTCAAACACGAGTTCCAGTAAAGCTGTTTAGTTTGTAGTTTCCATAATGGCTAATAAACATGCGAATAAAATACCTCAGCGTCGACACAACTATTGTTAGGATCACAGACTAATATCGGAATAGATAACTCAAGTGTATGTACAGTCAAGGAAATTGATTACTGTGCCACTTTGTACCTTTTCACAAGAAATGTCACTGTGACATACCATACTTTCTACTAATCAAAGCAATATGAAACTCATTATGAAAAGGTTCAAAGCGGCACAGGTATCAATTTCCTTGACTGTACTTCGCGTGACAAAAGGGAGCCAAAAGGGAGAGCAATGCTCTTCCTTTGACACGATTTCATTTAGTTTTATACTACTTAGATTAGGTTTAACTGCCTAGAGATAGGACAACTTGAATAAGGCAGCGTCACCTTTGAATCCGTTTTACTCGGACTGTTAATTCTCATCACTAAAGCTAATGTGACGTTACAGTAGGTAGAGAAAAAGTGACACGCTTGGTTTTCATACAAATGCAAGAACTCGCGGTATCTATTTCGATATAAGTCTGTGGTTAGGCCTATAACTTTACACATTTTGCCGTCGTTGGAACAGAGTTGGAGAAAGTTGAACAACCTCTGAAATCAAACAACCTACTTTAGCGATTTGCCGAGTAACTTATATTTACGGGAAAAACATCTCTTTCTTTATACACGTTTTCATGATTAAGACATAACATACTATCACGCCTATGTTCCTAAACGAGGTAGGCAGAGCACACGTAACAATGGGAAGACAAAACCGCTGCCGCAGCCGCTTCTAGCAAAGTTTTAGGTTTGAAAACAGATGGAAAACCGGCCACGTGCGAGTCGGACTCACGCACTGAGGGTTCCGTACAAACCGATTACAACGCCATCTAAAAAACTACTTGTTACATTTTGTTCTAACCAATTTTCGTTGATAGTTTTTATGGTAATGTACATCATATATTTTTTTCACATTTATCACTCTTTTATTTTAGAAGTTAGAGGCGAGGAGAGGAAGCGTCTGTCGCGCAAACTATTCACTTTAGAAAAATATAATGTTAGGAACCTCAATATCATTTTTAAAGAGCTATCCATAGATACCCCACACGTATGGGTTTGATGAAAAAAAATTTTTTTCAGTTTCAGTTCCATATAAAATTATTACTTTTTTTTAATTTTGTGTCACAATCTTAATGCAGTTCACAGAACACATCTACTCACCAAGTTTTATTAGTATAGTTCTCATAGTTTCGGAAAAAAGTGGCCGTGACATACGGATGGACGGACCGACAGACAGACATGACGAATCTATAAGGGTTCCGTTTTTTGCCATTTGGCCACGGAACCCAAAAAAGTAGCTTATAACAGTTTCAGGTTGCTAACCTGTCGCCTAATATCTATCTAAACCTATTTCATTCGTCGCCTCTTATGACATCCACGGAGTGGAGAAGTTTAGTGTCATTATATCCCCACATCACACAGGTAACGACCACGACTCATTTCTAATGTATTAATCACACAACCAATTCGTCTCATCGAGATGTTTCATTCCACAATTTCCACGCAGTTAAAATGTCTAGACAAGTTCCTTTGCCACTCCTCAAAAGATTCCAATTCCGTATATTAAAAACGTTAAATTAATTCAGTCTGTCAGACTGGTGCGGAAATTCACAAATCTCGTAACCTTTTGGACGCTTCGACGCGTGATGTACTTATTACGTGTTGGCGTTGTACGATGTAATTTTAGTCTTCAAATTAATTTCCAAATGCGTCGATTCTTACGACATCCAGGAAAGAAATGGAGAGGTGTGATTCTAAAGCCGATACTGCCACACGGTTGAAACTGGGGTTAATACGTCTTTAATCTAACTTGAAAAACTTAAAACTTTGTTGCATTGGTTAGGGCACGTTGGTCGAGGACACTCTCAAAGAACATATTTTATGTCGACCACCTCGACGATATTCTAAAGAGAGGCCAAATTAGATGTACCCGAAACTGATGAGCGTGTATGTGAGTGAAACGAGTAAAGTATGCCAGAATAGAAACGACTAGTGCTCTGTTGTCTCTGCTGAGCCCGCAGTAGTTGTAGTTTTTGTTTCTGTAAAAGTTTTATAATACTACTACTAACAAAGATGAGAAATATTTTACTGTATGTACTCATGGCCATCTCTTATTGGTTTCGTCCCGTGGCTTCTATGCGCCCATTAATGCTATTCATAAAAAGTTTACCGATCGTGTGTTTCCGCCATTGTTTCGGCTAGGAAACTTAAACGAGCTCCGGGGGACATTTTTCAACTTCTCAATAATAATAAATCGCTATTTAGTTATAAAGGCCGCTATGCGTGATTTAAGCCATAAAACCACGCACCAACATGTTACCAGCTTTACAAGGCCATTCCTAAAGGGGAAACGTTCTCGTAATAAATACATAAAATTCTTGTTTAAACAGCTACGTGTTTTGTTGAAGGTTTATGTTAGTTTAGCTAAGTAGGGCATCGTTAAATGTCGTAAATTTTGAAAAAGTGCGGGTCTTGGGGGTTAAACTATTCCGTTACGTTCAGGTATTTAAAAGAGATCATCGACAAAAATAGTTCGAGAAGTACGAGGAATATTCGTGACATATGCTTGATTTATTGTTGTTAATATTTTTGTCCTTTTCTATTTTAATACTTCGATAGTTCATGTAGTGAACACATACATACGTACATATACGCAGACACATACATACATACATATTCTCACGCCTGTATTACCAAGAGGGGTAGGTAGAGCACGTGAATTCAAAAATCCAGTGCCACGTTTACCAGATGCTTAAACGTGATATTGTAGTGACAGGTTGCTAGCCCATCGTCCACAATACACTAACCCTTTCCTAGAGTCGACTCTTATGACGCCCACGGGAAGAAAGGGGGAGGTGCTATTCTAACCGGGCACCACACGGAGACCACACTTTGATAGTTTGAATAGGCCGCAGTCAAAGGCTTAAATTAATCTGTCATAATACACATACATCACGCCTGTATTCACTAACGGGAAGGCAGAGCACGCCAAATTTAATGTTACATAGTCAAAACCGTGTATCGTGTAGGTACCTACTCTGTATGGGAATACCGAGGTTATGTGTGTGTTTGTCGAATCATTTACCGACCACACAAAACGCGAAAAAAATGGAAAATTTTGTTTTCCCCCAGTGGAATGAAAGTCATCGTAAAAAAATAACAAAACACTAACTGACAAAAAAAAGAAACACTCAATTAAATAATGGTACATTAGAGTACTGTAATTAGGTAAAATAAGGCTACATTCCACAATAAGCAATAACAGTATCGTTAAACTTCACGACGGGCGCCGCCTCAAGGACCGACTATTCATATTAAGATGTTCTACAAGTACCGTGACATTAAAACAAATGGTAGCATTTTTGTGGGTAAGTACGAAGGTAGTCTGTACTCTGAATAAGCATGAGGTTGGTAGATGGTTCCGATACATATTTTGAAGCACGAATGCGTGATCGTCATGGTTTATTTTTTGTATTTTGGGATTTTTGCTAAGCATTGTGTACGAAATTTGGACCCTTCTGGTGAAAAATTAAATTATAACCATAAATTAACCATCAGGCTTGAAAACTTCTTTGTTAAATAGGCATTAACACTGGTAAACGTTATTTATGTATGATCGTTTAGCGTCATGAAACTACCGCAAATGCAAAACTAGTTTGACCAAATGACAATTCTCAATCTCAACGCCTTTTTCTAAAAAATACTAGTCATAAATTTTTCAAAAGCCGCCAATTACAAATTCAAAATTTAAAAATAAATCTGTTTTTTTTTGGGAAAACAATATTGGTCTAATTCCATGTGTGATTTGGTGTAATTTTCGTTTGGGACACTTTCAGTTGGAACAGTTACATAACTGTTATTTTTGCCAATACTATTTCTTTGAATGTGTTTGCATGGTGTTCGAACACCCTCGTGACGACTCCATTAGATCAACACCTTCATTGTCCATTCAATGACAACCAAAATAAAACAACAGAACGCCCTACTTACACCTAATTCTCGGCGGGAGAAGTTTGTCGCTGCATTATTAATACACAGTAATGCCTCCCAAACACTGAAGTGTCCACTTTTTGTCACTTCACAATACATCAACAGCAATTATTGATGGTGACGCCTTATCTTTTTTTTAAACTAATGATTTGGAGCACGCACGAATTTGTTCACTTTTACTTTTGACAAAGTTGCTGCATTAGTGTTGTATGAATAATAAATTTACGCGGTACGAGTGTGATGAATATTACCGCGCGCTTTGGTTGATGTTTTAGTTATTTTTGTGAAGGACGAGGCTAAAGAAATGTTACTTTTTTGACGACTGGATATCAACGTAATTAGAGAAGTTGATTATGAAGCTCTTGACAACGCTTTAGGCAATAAAAGAACCGATAAGTCTATAAGACATAAAAGTGAATCGCTGAACGTTGTGCTAAGCACAAATCTCGAGACTGCCGTGTCCTGACAAAACACTGTAACTTTAAAATGTCGATTTTTCAGGAAAAACCAAAAAGTTTTTATTTTGTTTTTTGACCATAAATCCGCTAATTTTTATCCAATTATGTTGAAATTTGGACATATCATTGATAATGTGGTACTTATTGTATCCAAATCATAAAACACAATTAAAAAGCTATTTTAAAAATGTTTCCCATACTACTAACATTTTCATATAACCCTATATGTAACCCTTGGGTGTTTTGCAGTGTAACACTACACTACAACACTCTAACAGTACAAGTTTCAGACAGATAAGTTGAAAATACAGCTATTTAGATAATTTCTAGTGTTAAACGGAGCAATGATTAGAAGAAAATTGACCTTGCAACCATGACACTCACTTCAAAAATGGTGTAGGATTGTCACGGCAAAACACTGTAACTCGGGACAGCTGCCATGGCGGTCACCTAAAAATGCCCAGATTGTTTTGGCAAAACACTGTATATAGTATAGTTACAGTGTTTAGTCGAAACAAGACCCTCTGTTTGAACAGTTACAGTGTAAAGTGCTTTGGGGTTTTTCGTTGATTTTGGTACAAATTAAGTAATGTTTGAACATGTCTATATGGATATAGACCCGAAAAGCTCATTTATTGATGTTACCACAAAACACTGTAACCGCCATTACAGTGTTTTGTCGTGACACGGCAGGAGAACAGTTGAACATAGAGTATTTTTATTTGTTCTATAATTTCATTGTAAGAATCTCGTGATTATGAATCTGCTGATTGGAATTCAACCATTATTTAATATGAATGAGAAAAAAAATGTATTCACTTTTTTTTTGTTAATTTTAGTACTTGTTTTTTGATACAATTTTGCGATACATTTTTTCTGAACAAATTCAAAGTGCACTTAAAAAATCCAATGCAACGTCGTTACATTCCATTAAATTTATTTTGTACACCTTTTGTACTTGTCCTAATAAAATGAATTTATTTCATAATCATTGTTAGTTACATAATGTCACTTAATCCTATGTTAGTTATTACAATCCTACACACTTTCTAAACAGTTGAACCGATTTTGTTAAATAGTTTTTTAAATTAGGTTCAAGGATGATTCTTACGCAGAGAAAAAAAATCCCAAAAATGTCTACTAAACCTACTACTAAAACTATTAAAAGTCGATTTAAACCTCTTTATTCATAAACCATTACAAAATTTTCAATTATTTTTCTCACTTATCTTACATATCTTATCTTTCGTCACAAATAATTAATTTAATAAGTAATTGTAAATAATATTGTTATCTATCAAAGGTATTTTATATACCTTTAGAATTCATTAGCTATTATAATTACGAATCTGTAGTCTGCTTGTGTTTCTGATCAGTAATCAGATACAGAGTTAATTTTAGCTGACAAAGCAAAGGTAACAATGTCAATAATTTTCAAATATCGTGAATTTCGTATTTAGATAGAGCACGTAATGTTTTACGTAAGCGTACTTGTAATATTGACAATACAATAAGTTTTTATGCAAAAGATTAAGGGGGGTCAGTGTTGAATTATGAATAAAATACCAAAAAGTTGCAATTTTTATTAGAAACGTCGGTAAAACGAGAAACTATTTAAAAAGAAAGTAAATTACTTACACAAAAACAAGCAGAGACACAAAGTGTACAAAATAGGTAGTAGAAACTAACCTATCTGATTAAAAAACTGAGGAAAAGTTTTATCATTAGTTACCTACCAGCACACTAAATTACGCTCGCGTCTACGAAAACAAAATAATTTAATCGTAAATCAAATGCTACATGCTATTCGGGGTAGTAGGTTAATATTTTGTTTTGTTACTCGGAGCTAGTCGGTTAGTTTTAGTTTTTCTTTTGTTAGCTTCAAATTAAACATTTACTTTCTGAATCAGTTGTTTGAAAGAGTCATGTATTGTGCTAAAGCTTATTGCAAAGAAAACTTGAAAATTATGGCACAGCCGGCTTAGCACGGCAAGGCGTCAGTCGAGTCACGGGCGAGGTAGACAATTCTGTCACTGTCTAACTAGAGACGTCCGAAAGTGACATGACATGTGGTTAGTTTAATTCGCGAATTGACTAGCGCGTGTTGCCGTGCTATGCTTAAAGATTTGTGACCCACGAGATTAGTAGCTATGATATGCCCCCTTAGCACGACAGGGCGCGAGTAGAGATACGCGCGACATAGACTATACCTGTCACTGTCTAAATAGAGATGTCAGAAAGTGACAGGTAGACTATCCCGCGCGCGACGCGACTAGAGCGTGTTGGCGTGCTAAGCCAACTTATTACTTAAAATTCATAAAGCCAAACGTAATTCCCTAAATATATCTCTGCTTTAACTATAACAAATAACAGTAACCAGTATAAAAACATCAAAGCCAATAAACCACCGACTAAAACCACTTAGCGCCTCATTGTGTCGAGTTTTCAAACAATTTATTTACTATTCTTCATATAAATAGGCTTTATAGAAACGTAATGAATGTCATGACAGATTAAATCTAGCGGGTGGGTGGAACATCAATCACTCTACAGGATTCCCATTTAATATCCTGTCATTACATGGGCATTGGAATAGATGCTATATAAACTAAATTTAATAGGCTGTCTTTGATCCGAGTGGGTACTAATAAATGGGTGATGATATTGATAGCGAATTAGATACCTATAGTTTGCTTTTCAAACATTTACATTTTTACATTAGGTATTTTATTTTCCCGTTTTTTGTTTTCCCGTGTGGTGCCGGGTTAGAATAGCACCTCCCCCTTTCTTCCCGTGGGTGTCGTAAGAGTCGACTCTGGGAAAGGGTTTGTGTATTGTGGGCGATGAGCTAGCAACCTGTCACTGCAATATCACGTTTAACCATCTGGCTACCCTGAAATTGCTAAACGTGGCACTGGATTTTTGAATTCACGTGCTCTGCCTACCCCTCTTAAGAATATAGGCTTGAGAAGATGTATGTATGTATGTTGAATCAAATAACAATAAACAATAACACGGTATCCTCGAATATATCGCACTCCTAGATCAAAACATAGCTAACTCGAAATGTACCACTACTCAAAAATGAGACCAGCGTATGAACCTATAGCTTAGTTTTGAATTGAGACACATTTCGAGTTAGCACTGTTTTAATCTAGCAGTGCGAAATCTTCGGTAGGTATCTCAAAGTAACAACATCACAACTGAAAAGGTATCCTCGTTAAATTCCCACACACACAACACGTGACACCCTCTTCGTGTCACAACGTAAAACTACTAACACGATTACGTATCGGCAGAAAAAAACAAAAGACGTCTCATGCATTTTATTTCACGGCCTACGTGGTTATTAAGTATTTTTTCGTGGAACAGAAACAATAAGCTTGTTACAAAGGAGGCACGTACAGCCAGGCTACGTGTGTCTCGGAAGGGTGTAATGCTTTCAACATTGCTACCTACGATAAAATATCTGCGCGTTGAAATATTTACCTAAACTACGTTGTCGTGAGATGAAGGAGTGAGCCAAAAATTTCGAGGAGTTTTGCTGGAAAAGCGTATAAACTTAGGTGAATTTGATTTGAAATATTCAAAGCGTAGGGACTTTAGAATTCTGGTCACAAAAAAGTCGGTGGAGACTCTTGAGAGAGAACAGCTAGGCTTGGTGTATCAAAAAAAACTTCACTTCACTGGATTAGTGTGCCACAATTAACTACATTTGGGAATAGAAATAAATAGGGGAGGTAGGGGAGGGATGGGCACTTTTTCGCTATTTATTGCATAAAAGATCAGATTTTATAGATAGTCAACTTTTATTGCCAATTCTTATTGCACCAAGTATTTGGCTAGATATAATTAAAGAGCTTCCTTAAAAATTACATTCAGTCTCAAAATTACGAGATATTTTGTAAACTAAGTCAAAAGTGCCCATTGCTCCCTACGGTAGGGAGGCTTGGACATACCCGGTGGGAGGCTTGGGCACGGCCTGTAAATTACTTTGTATCCATAATGGAATACAAAAATTAGTTAACAAATAAAGTATTATTAAACTACATCAATAATAGAAAACAAAAATAAAATTTACAAATAAAATACATCTTAAACAATATCTTAACTTGTCTGAGATTGGGTAACCCATAAAGAACTATCAAACGTGTACTTAGAACTACCATGTTTGGTTTTATTGTATGTCTTTTGTATGTACTGGCAATTTAGATTTGATGTCGTCTAAAAGGACTAGCTATGTCATCTACTTCAGGCAAAAAAAGGTGTTTCTGATCTTACTCAGCCTCTTAAATTAGTAGTGGTGGTTACCTCTTCTATGGCGCGTAATATTCAATCTTTAGGAATTTTCCGTCGCAAACCTTTATTTTTTAATTTAAATAGTATCTCTCTGCAATTAAAAATCAACCAATAGTTAAAAATCTATACAGAATATAATAGGAGGGAGCATTGGGCATGCCCAAACCTCCCACCCGTGCAAATGCCCATCTCTCCCTCCGTATACATTTTCAACATAGGTTACGGGTATTTTTTTTAATCTACGTATTTAGGCTTAAATTTCAGTTTAATTCATAGTTTAGTAAATATACAATAGATAAATAATAAAAAATGCACATACTTTTCACTAGTTTTCTTTTTATTACGATCCAAAAACGCAACAAAATACTTACTTTTACGAGTGCATAATCTTCAAACATATTTGTGTTCGATAACTGACAGAAACAACAGATAGCCTATGGATGATCAGTGAAGCCATTCGGTAAATTAAATTACCAAATCACTAAAAAAATTAAATCTTTTATCAAATCAGAATAAAAGAGGGGTGCCCATGTCTCCCAACTGCCCATCCCTCCCCTACCTCCCCTACCTTTGTTCTTGGAACCTTGATCAAGAGATGTGAGCACCCCGAATTTCCTGATAAAGCTTTAATTTCACTGTTGGATTTTGTCCATTTGCATAAATAGAAACTTCAGTATCTTGCTGTGATTGAAAAGTTTATTTTAGTTTTAGGATTTTTCATCAAAATAAACTTTGACGCGTTATCAACGAAAATCCTCACACTTTTGCGTAGTATGTATTTTACAGATTTTTAGCTTGAAAATAATGGAACAAAAATACGCATGTTCAAGTTTTTTGGCCAAAGCATTAATCATGTTTACTTAAGCCAATTTTTTTACCGCTTAGGTATTATAACTAATGTTTTATCGACCTCAAGTCAGCTGTGTTAGTAATTTGAAATTAGATACACCTCCAATGTCGTTACAAACAAGAGTCTTGGCAACTCTAACTTCGTACAACCAGGTGTTTGGCCTTAATAGGTACGCTTAAAGAGTTTGCAAGTTGGCCAGCAGAACTATACTTTGCCCAATTTGCCCTTCATTACTATTTCAATAGACACAAAACCGAATGGGCTTTTATTTTTTATACGAATATGACGCCTGTATTTCCAAAAGGGATCGTAACACAAAATGCTACGTCGTCAAATGCAAGACCATTTCACGCTTCATAGCCAGTTCCAGCGTATTAGGTTATAAACTTAGAGCTATGATAGTGACAGGTTGCTAACCTAACGCCTAAAATAAATATGCCTACTACTCTTTAGAATCGAAATTCGCCCGACTTGCCCTAATACACTTCTCTTGTAAATTGTGTATACACTCACGACTTGACTTGTTTCACTCATTCTCTCAAGTTGACCAAAACCTATGCTACATTCCTTTTCCTATCCCTGTTTGTAAGGATATAACTGCTCAAATTCTGGCCTACATTTTTGTAACGATCTGAAAATAATCCCCCCTTTGAAGTTCCATATGTACGGGTTTTAAGCGACCTGCATAGCATCTTCCAGCTACCTTTACAATGGGTAGTGGATGACATTAAACTCGTATCATGAGTACAGAACTGACTACTGAAGACAGTATTGCCACTTTTTTGGTCACGGTCTTTGGTTCTTTGATGGAAATCATTCCGAATCCTATCCTTTTGAGGACTGATGCAAACCGTTCCAAACGTTCCATGCCCCAGCTGATTTGAAATTGTGGACCAACTCTTTCATTTGTGTCCATGCTTCAGCTCCGAAAGTCAGGTTTCCGTAAGTGATTTTTCCATTGATTTCCAAAGTGAACCAAAGTCAAGCTTGCTCCAGTTTCCTGACAGGACCAAAGAAACATTCACTCAGCACTTTGGCGTAGAAAATTCTAGTTTCCCAGTTCAAAGTTCATTTGACACTTATGCTAAGAAGAACCGCGTGCAAGTTTAAAATAAAAGTCGGATTCTAAAGGAATTTAAGGCTGCGTTTTGCGTTTCGTGTGAGATAGCTGGGACGCGTATTTATGGGTTATTCTGGTTGTGAGGGAAACAAACGTAAGCTAAGTTTAAGGTGACAAATGGGTAAGGTTCAAAAAAATTGTACATAGTTAAGGGCTTTAATAAAAACAAAAGTTAATTGATTCTTTTGTGTTACGACAATTACCCATACATTTTGTATAGGTAATTTTCGTTACACAAAAGACGCGATCGTGATTTTGTTTTTATTAACCCTTAATTTATGTACAATTTTTTTGAACCTTACCCAAATAATTTCGGCCCAATTTTCAAGGGAAATTCACCCATTTTTAAACAAGCAATTGTAAAATCTACATTTTTAGAATTTACATACATACATACATACATATCGTCACGCCTCTTTCCCACAGGGGTAGGCAGAGACTACTTTGTTCCACTCGCTACGATCCTGACATACCTCTTTTGCTTCATCCACATTCATCAATCTCCTCATACATGCTCGTCGGTTTCGGGTACTCTTGACCTGACCTGTTTCTAAAACGTCCGCGATTTGGTCACGGAACGTCCGTCTAGGTCTTCCCCTCCCACTGCACCCATCCACATTCCCCGTATAAATTTGTTTTGTCAGTCTTCTTTCATCCATCCGCTCTACATGACCAAACCAGCTAAGCATAGCATTTTTAGAATTTGATTACAATAATCTATAATATACCCTTACAAGTATTGTAAATGCAAAAATAACTCAATCGATGTATCTAGATGCACATAAATCTGTAGCCACAAAGAGGCCGGTTACCCCCGTCTGAAGCCCGTCGCATACCGCACGTTATGCGAAACTCCACGTCAAAGGTCAGTTTAATTTGCGACTAGTCCCAATAACCCAGTTTCAGAGCTAAGCCCTCGCAAACGCTCATCCGGATCTAATTCGCCTGGACCACCGCAATGTGCCGGCGAACAAAAGCCGTCAATTGCAAGTCGGGGCCTCTCAAGTGTGATGGAATTAATATTTGTGTAATTTAGAGTGGTAAAGGATAGGTTTAGACAGAACTACGGTTAGACTCAGATACAATGCAATAAACACACTCACACACACACACACACGCACGCAGACGCACATGCACATACACACACGCACGCACGCACACAAACGAACACACATGGAGATGGAGATTGGATGGATGTGCAATCATGCACATGCATACGCACATGCGCACGCACATGCAATACATATACATACACATAGTCCTCGTCATCAAACTTAGCACGGTTTTTTGTAGTTTGCGTACTTTATGACCCTGATCGCTCTGTAAAGAGTTTACCGAATGAACAGAGAATGCTTTCAAAACAAAATTTATTAATAAATACTACAAGGTATGAAAGACGAGGAAATCATGGCAAATGAGAAAACCATGACCATTTTACTTTTTGTGGCTTGTTTAAAAATAATTAATTAAAGACTAAACTTGTAAACTTAAATTCAAAACCTATGTAAGTCTCAACAAAATAATGGGCAGCTAGAAATTATAAAACATTTTAACTGGGTTAGTGAATCCATACATTATGTAACCTTGTACCTTAATATAAATGAGAAACGTAAAGAAACTTTAATCCGATCTTATGTAAACTGTTCTTTAATAAAACTTGCTCATACCATAACATTCTCTGTTGAGTTTAAAAAGTTTTGCTGAAATTACAATCGGTACACCGCTAGCGGGCCGCGATTAAGGCTAAGCGTCTATTCGTACTTATTTAACAAAAACCGGCAAAGTGCGAGTCGGACTAACACACGAAGGTTTCCGTACAATCATATTTTATCTACACAACATTATAATAAAGCAACATCTATGTTATAACAAGAATAATGGAATAAGAGTCGGATTTAGCCTGTGTGGTATCGGGATAGCATAACACCTCTCCATTTTTCGCAACTAAGGAAACAGGTTTAGGTATGCTTTAGGCAACAGGCTAGCAACCTGTCACTATTTTACCTGAAATCTGTTTTTAAACCTAAAATTATGCTAGAAGTGGCGGCGAAGCGTGAAATAGTCATGGTTCTGTCTGTCATGTTTTGAATGCTCTACCTACCCCATTTGGGAAGGCGTGATTTTATGTAGGTAGTCAAATTTAACTTTTTCGGTGCACTCAAAAATCTATACTCGCTGTGATAAGTTTGAAATCGCAAAAATACTATTTTTCTTGCAATGCAAAAATAAACTCAATATTATAGGATTCTTCATGCATGTAGGTCATCGGAAAGTAATAGTTTTTTGGGTCCCTTTGCAAATATATGGGAAATGTGACATAAACGGTCATATCTTGTGAACCTTTCCCTATAATCCCTCTTTCGCCAATGTTTTAACCTAAAACTTTGCAAGAAGTGGCTACGAAACGTAAAATAGCTATTCTGCCGTCATACGGAAAAAAGACGCATCTAACATTTTTTTCAAAATTGAGTTAACTACATATTCGGAATCTAGAAAAAAAGGCGGATCTGCCAGTATTTTTAAATTTTACTAAAACGAAGCGCAACACCTTCAAGCTTACTGTCAAATAGGACACATCTACGTTATCTTTTCGATATTGCTATTTTAAAAAGACGTTCCTTATCTGTACTACGTTAAAAAGACACAATTGAGCAGAAGCGACCTATTAATAAATTATTACTTACTTGATCATAAAATGAAAAGACGTTTCTGCATACTTGCGCCCTTTCATCTAAGCATTTCATTTAAGGATCCTATGTGGCCAAACCAACTAAGTATACTTTTTTAGGGTTCCGTGTACCCAAAGGGTTACCTGTGTGGTGTCTGGATAGAATAACACCTCTCCATTTCTTCCGTGGATGTCGTAAGAGGCGAAGGAAATAGGTTTAGGTATGTTTTAGGCGACAGGCTAGCAACCTGTCACTACTATGCCTCTTTCATCTGTTTATTAAACATAACTATGCTGAAAGTGGCCACATGAAATGAGTATAGGTTATCTATGTAACGTTTCGTAGCCTACCCCGTTTGGGAATACAGGCGTGATTGTATGTATGTATGTATGTACATAATAACAACAAATACTAAAATTAAAATTGTAACATTAATTAAGGACCCATAGAAAAAATGTGACAAATTGTAATAATTCGTGTGCGAGTCCGGCTCGCACTTGGCCGGTTTTCCTATTCCTGTTAATATATCTACTTCCACCCCAGCTATTTCTCTTATCACACCATTTCTTATTCTATCTTTCAGTGATACACCTCCCATACTTCTTAACGCTCATATTTCTGCTGCATTTATTTTACTTTTATGCTACTTTTGCCATAGCTAACTTTCGCTAAAGTACATGAGTGTTGGAACAAGCAGTGCACTCCTCTGAGGACAGCCAGACGCGCCTTTTGTGCCACCTTCTCACTGCTGACGAAGGCGCGCAGCGCACCATTGACAATATTTCCTGCATTTGCTCTTCTTTCAATATCACTTTCACACTTCCCATCTTTCGTAAAAGCCGATCTTCGATAAAAAAACTCTTTTACCTGTTCTACTTTATCACCCGCAATCATAATCTCACATTCTATTTCTCAATCATCTTTTCCAAGCACCGTAACTTTAGTTTTTCTTTCTAACGCACCACATAAAATGTTAACCATCCTATCAGAAAGTCCTCCTCCGACAATGTGACCAACACTTGGTCTTCTGCGTATAAAGGCAAATAACAGAAGAATATTAAGGCATGTTGCGTTGGTTTAGGCACGTGGAGAAAATAATTGACGCAAGGGTGTGTAAACAAATTTACAAAGCAAATGTGTTAGAGCATCTCGGTCGAGGGCGCCCTCGAAGAACTTGTATCAATCAGATCAGAAATGCTCTAAAAAGATGTATGTATGTGTATGTATTTTGGTAAAATCTTCCAAACAGTTCTCTCTTGCCTACAAAGTCGTGAATCGTAGGAAACTGCAGTATGGGCATAATATAACATTTTGTATCAGGCTATGAGGATTAAGTCAATTTAATTACGATTCGTAACTACAATTATTTGTATTAGCTTTAATAGTTCTTGGTTTAATTGGTAAACTTTATTTAACGTTAAACGTTTTTTGATTCAGATGTTTATTACTTTATCTAATAGCTTTTTTTTCAAAAAAATACATGAAATTGATCTCGTATTTCGTGAAAGATAGCTATCGAGTCAGAATACTATAATATAAAGGTTATAAGTTTTCCCAAATCTCAAATAAAACTGAAATCGCTGGCGTATCTGAAAATATTTTTCAAGTTCATATAAATTATACTAAGTAGAAAAGCAGCTAGTGGTCATAAATGCCATTTATATTTAGTTAACTACAAATTGAAATCACTTTTATCACTAAGTAGAAAAGACGCTTCATAAAACTACTAGGTTTAAAAAACGCATCTAACCAGATACGCCTTTTTGCTGTAGTTTTACGTCTTATCTTGTATTTTTTTTACTAAGAAGAAAAGGAAAAATCATTTTATTTAGTATATAATATTGGTAAATACATATTTTTTACGATATATCAAATAACTTAAACTATAATACACACTCTTGCATTAAAAAACCGTCACATTGGCGATTATTCTTCACTCAGCGATTTTTTTAAATTTAACATCACAAAACATTTTTTTTCTCCGTTTCGATGTTTATGTAGATACGTCTTTTATCCATACGACGGCAGTATTATAGTTTTGACCATGTAACCTTTCGTGTGCTCTGCATGATGTAAGATTTTAAAGAATCGCCACGCGTTCCGGAGAAAAAAGCTCTTGACAAACGCAAAACAGACAAACGGACATTGAAGTGAAACCACGGGCGTTCCTTTTGTACCTTCACTAGTACGGAACCCTAAAAAAGATGTAAAAAAAATCTAAAACAACGTGAGTAATCCAAGCAAATTCCTTTCTTTTGTCATTTTGGGGCCTGTATTACATTTTGTTACTTAAAATTCTTTGTACCAGCGAAGGCATGCATGGTAAAGGCTTTGGAATGAGTTTAAAAAACACAACGCTGATGAAAATTTGTTCGGCCACTGTACTAAGCTAGGACCATTACGAAGCTAAAAACGGTTGGCACAGAGAAATAATATTTGCACGGTGTTCCTGTTTGTGTGTGATGTTCTTCTAATAAAATTGCTCAAACAGTAGGTACATTTCAACTTACAAAACATAACAACAAATATCCTGAAGAAATCTCTCAACTAATCAATAATTTTGCACAAATTTTGAAACTGTGTCGTTTCTTATTAGATGAAACTAGTAAACAAGAACAAGCTTGGTATATTGAAAACGCACTCGAAGTCAAACTGTAGTTTTATTTTTATCCATTCCGCAAAAGGCAAAGGCCAAAAGCCATACAGCCAAGCCTTACTTATAGTTTTTTTAAGTCATTACGCCACTCGACGAAAGAGTTCCGTTTGACAACTAGCGTTTGACGTTTTTTTAAAATGGCGCGAGCTGTCAGAATAGACTGAACTTGTCACGAAAATGATGTGGTCGGATTGTTATTGATTTAGTTAATCATAGGAGTACTTAGTTAACTACACAATAGCAAATTTAATTTTAACTACTATTCTAAGTCTCTCTGTGGACGGTCAGTCATTTCTCTACGACTCTGGGGTGATATTTTAATTCTAACCCTGAAATTGCTCGGCCATTTCAGCCTAATTGCTCTTTGTAATTCCGCTTCAAAAGGGTACATGCAATTTATTTGACAATATACGTGGTGTTGCTAACATGATTGTTTTGATAATGTGTCAATTAAGTTACCAAAACACGTTATGAAATAAGGAAGGTTACAGATTTTATATCGGAACATACTTATCTTTAAAGAAAATAAAATACATACATAGGTACATAATATAATTACGCCTAAGTTTCCAAATGGGATAGGCAGAGCACACGAAACGTGAAATAGACAACATAATCATTAATGACTATTATCATGCTTCGCAGCCACTTCTAGCATCATTTTGGGTTTGAAAAAAGATGTAAGAGGTAGTATAATTAAATAGTAACATGTTGTTAGCCTGTCGCCTAAACAATATCTAAATCCATTTCCTTAGTCGCCTCTTACGACATCCACGGAAGAAATGGAGAGGTGCTATTCTAGACCCGACACCACACAGGACAATAAAATCCGTACCAATATATAAATGTGAAAGTGTGTTTGTTTGTTTGTTTGTTTGTTTGTCCGTCTTTCACGGCTAAACGGAGCGATGGATTGACGTGATTTTTTAGGTAGAGATAGTTTAGGGCACGGAGAGTGACATAGGCTACTTTTTATCCCGGAAAAAATTCATGTTCCCGAGGGAAAACAAAAATATAGTTTGCTTGATAGATCGAAATCGATCGATGATTGATCGATATCAATCGATAACCGATCGATAGATGATAGATCGATGGCGCCGTGTGTCGTTTGAATCGAGAAGTTTTCTTATAGTTGTGCTTTATACCGCAATATAACCGAGTTCCACGCGGGCGGAGCCGCGAGCGGAAAGCTAGTACTGCATAAAATTTACTCCATGTGGCGTTGTATTTAGAATAACACAATTTCTTCCGTAGAGGTCGTAAGAGACGACTAAGGAAAAAGGTTAAGGTATATCTTAGGTGACGGGCTAGCAACCTGTCACTATTACACCTGCCGACTTAAAACCTAATAAAATGTGCTAGAAGTACTTAAGTACTACTTATTTTATTTTGTACTACAATATTTCAAATGAATAATGCTAAAGTTACTTAAAATTTTAAAAATACTTGCGCAAGTCAGTGAGGCAAATGCCAAGATACATACATACATACATATTCTCACGCCTGTATTCCCAAGAGGGGTAGGCAGAGCACATGAATTCAAAATATCCAGTGCCACGTTTAGCAATTTCAGGGTAACCAGATGGTTAAACGTGATATCGCAGTGACAGGTTGCTAGCCCATCGCCCACAATACACTAACCCTTTCCCAGAGTCGACTCTTACGACACCCACGGGAAGAAAGGGGGAGGTGCTATTCTAACCCGGTACCACACGGGCAATGTCAAGATAAGTTAGTTTTAAAAAACCAACATTATTTTAGATAGCCAACCGAACGAATGTCTCTCGATACGTAGCGCTACGACGCTACGAGATTATGAATTTGCTACGAGAAACTAACAATATTCTACGCGTTGCTACGACGGTCGCTTGCAGAGCTTTATTGTAATAATAGAGGTGTACCTAGTATTTATTTTGTATTACTATACTACAAATTTGTATTTACTAACATGGGGTGAGTAGCTATTGCAAAGGCAGTTGCGATACGAGTGGGGAGAAAGGAAAACAACCAACAGGAATGAGGATGATGTCAGATGTCTTACTATTTTTTGTTTATCTACATCTAGTATGAATATTGTTGATGTTTTAATATATAAATTTTGTCCCTACCTTTTCTATTTTACGTTATTTTAGAGTAAAGTTGATACCATACTTTACAGATGTCATATAAAATAATGACGTCTAGTGTACTCAGTACAGGGAGTACAGTATGACTCAGTAGAGTAAGCAGAGCATTGTAAAAGATAAACCATTATTATTACAAGTTAAAATAAATAATGACAGGTTGCTAGCCCGTCGTCTGAAACATACCTTAAGGTGGTTGCTCTTCCATACTAATTTCCATGCACATTCC
>BHDV01069949.1:0-35222 GCA_005406045.1 Adoxophyes honmai | reverse complement strand
TTGAGATGATTATTCACGAGCGGTCTCTAGGACCGCACGTAGGTTGTTATTTTACAGAAATTGGACGTAGGTGGTTAAGGGTTATGTACGCTTTAGGAAACTATGTCGAATGCGTAAATAGGTGCTATGTTGATTATTCAGACCAATTGAGCTATGTTTGAATATTCAAATTACTATTCCATTACCAGATTAAAATATTACTTAGGCATTAGATTGAATAATCTATTTTTGGTGCCGGTAGATGAGCAAATTATGTTTGCTATGAATAATAACAATAAGGTATTTTGTTTTGTCCATGTTAAATCATCGAGATTGGTTGTCATCTGTTAATAACATTATCATTATGATTATGATAATAGTAATTATAATATTCTCGTGAGGTGTCTTGTTGAGGAATACACTCCTTCCTTTCTTTCGTGGATGTCGTAAGAGGCGACCAAGTTTTTTTATTTTTATTATTTAAAGTTTTGTGTCATTTGCCTGCGGCAGAGTACGCAAAACGCATAGAAAAAACATACATACATACACTCACACCTATGTTCCCAGAAGGGGTAGGCAGAGCACACGAAACGTGACATAGACAGAACTATGATTATGACTACTTCATAGAAAAAAAAAACATGACTAATTCACGTATCATTTCCACATTTAGGATATTTTTTGAGTTTTGAGTAGGCAGATGTAATAGTGACAGGTTGCTAGCCTGTCGCCTGAAAATATACCTAGTTATTTCTTTAGTCGCCTCTTACGAAATCCCTGGAAGAAATGGAGAGGTGTTATTCCAAACCTGACAGCATCTTAACCTTATTTAAATAAAGGCTAAATTAACATAATAAATAGCGGTAGGTATGTGTTAATAACGGTCGAGGCTTTTACTAGCAAAATTTATGGTCTTATGGAATTCACACACTAAGTAAATATTTCCATAAATTCAGTTTATATTCGAAATAGGTACCAAAAACATTTTTCTGACGGTCAATTTAAAATAATAGATTTATTTAATTTAGCCTGAATACGTCCCACTGTTGGGCACCGAAACCCTCTCGGTATGTGAGAGTTTGAGAAGTAAATAGTTACCACGCGGTTCCAGTAAAGCATCATTTCAAATTGGTACATTTCACAATGTATAGTTACTATTAGCCCCGTGTGGTGCCGGGTTAGCAAAGCACCTCCCCCTTTCTTCCCGTGGATGCCGTAAGAGGCGACTCTGGGAAAGGGTTAGTGTTTTGTGGGCGATGGGCTAGCAACCTGTCACAATATCACGTTTTATCATCTGATTATCCAGAAATTGCTAAACGTGGCACCGGCTTTTTGAATTCATGTGCTCTGCCTACACCTCTTCGAAATACGGGCGTGAGGATGTGTGTGTGAAACATTTCGTAGGTATTTAAAATTAATTTTACCAAAACCCTATTCAGATTTCCTAAGTTATTCGCTGATAGATTCCAACTGTAGTACTTCGGTATTTCAATTGGACGTAGTTTGTTATCTAGTTTATTGATTAATTAGCAAAGTTGTTGCCAACTCCCAACCGCTTCGGCATTCAACGGGTTATCGCAGTTCGCAATCCGTTTTAACCCTTTGAGTAACCATTACTAAGTCTTTGGTAAATAGGCGTTGGACAGTGGTGTTTAGTTGCATGAATATTTTAGTTTGGACGCGTGTGGAGTCGAAAATGAGATGCAAATCTTACTATTTTGGCATTAGAGATGAGAATGTACTCATAATTTGAATTTAGGTTCCCCTCCGTTAGCCCGAAATATTTTAGCCCGAATTTCATTTGCCCTAATTTCAGTAACCCGAAAATCACTAGCCTAATCAATGAATAACCCGAATTTCAGGAGTCCGAATTTTCATAATACCTATTTACTCAATACCGAATACTTACTCTAGCCCTAAGTATTATTTAACATACCTTTTACTAAACCTACATTTTATTAAACCTAATCATCTATAAACCTAAGCATTCAAACACTTCTTCAATTGCTTGAATTGCGGGTATTCCTAAAACAGAATGCAAAGGTAGTATAATTGTAATATTCTGCACTCTGATAACTATCAATCTCGGTGGCTCTGGCGTTCCGCTAGCTCGTTATAGCGCTTCGCCGGCCGCTGCCGCGGCACGCTCGCTACGCTCGCTCGGCTCGCGTGCCGTAGGGTCACGGTTCTACCTAACACTCCTCCTCGCTTCGCTCGTCGTCGTACCTAACCTGACCGAAACCTGACCTGCCTTAATTTAGAACACGTGAGGACATAGTTTTAGTGATGATTAGTACTAATAACCATTAGGTGCGGTAATTATTCGGTTATTTCATATTAGCGTTATTGAAAATTAGTACTAACGATCATTAGGGTTTCGAATTATTAAGTCTAACAACCAATTCGGGGTGTAAAGATTAGGTGATATGACTTTCGGGCTAATGAAAATTCGTGCTAACGTTGGTAGGTGTAATGATATTCGGACTTGTGAAATTAGGTCTAGTGGGGGGGTACCTTGAATTTAGTTATGTGTTTATTACCCAGTTACTTTTTTATATCAAACGTAGGTACAATCACGCCAGTATTCCAAATGAGGGACGCAGATTTAACGAAATGTTGCTTCGACAAAATCACGACTGTTTCGCGTTTCACTAGTTATTGAAAAGTCACTGATAGCTTTTTTGGTTTTAGTTAGATAGAAGAGGAAAACCGTTTTTTTGTTTGTAGTTAATAATTACACCAGAACCAATATTTCTATTCCGTGACCAATAACCTATGATGCATAATCATTGTGATTTGATAGTCGAAGATACACATAAAAGAAAGTCGTGTTAATTACACTTTTTATTACTCAATAACGACTGAATCGATTAGGCTGAAAATTGGTGTCTAGGCAGCTTTAAACCAGAAGATGGATATAGGATACCTTTTATCCCGTTTCCGTGGGATGTGACATAAAACGTAGCATGTCGTCTGACTCAGGCAAAACAAAGTTCACCAAGTCTGCTAGTTTGCAATAAATTCACGTCTGTTACAATTTTTCTTTCACATTTCTCGCAAAATTTCATCTGAAAGTATCCAAGTATCCGTCCAAAATCATATGCTTAAGCTAGATAATGCAAAAATGGTATATAATTTACATTTTAACCCCGTACGCGCCGAGGCAGAAAATTGGCTTCGCGGGAGCCTATGACGCCAGCAAAAAGGTTTTTTGAATCTTTGTCCCTGATGATATGTAAAATATTTTGATTGGGCGTAATCTGAGAGAATAAAATTGGTGTTGTGCAGCGGTTGTAGTAACGGAGAGAATTGTTAGTGAATAAAATGATTATGTACATTCTCACTTACTATCATTTTGTAAATAAAAACTATACTAAGATTATAGAAGCTACAAATACATGTTAAAAATTATAGAGTTTCTTAAATTTCAAAATATCGTGGCTCAAACTGATTGAAAATAAAAATAAAATGATAAGTTGCTTGCGTCCTATGTTCGTATAATAAGAAAAAGCGTACCATTTTGAATTAATAAAATGAGTAAAGGTCTAGTTTTTACGACAAATTGTACAAAATTTATTACAAATTCCCGACTGTGGTTGTTTTCTATTTTGTAGTAAACGTTTTTGTTTTCTGTATATGGCAGAAAACAAAATAAACAACGCAATGTTTCTACTAACTTTAAGCTACTTACTAAATTAATTTAGTATCTTGTTCAACAAAACGAAGTATCAAAAGTGTTCATAGTCCAATGCCTCCATATTCCTAAAACAGCGGTAAAGATTCAAGTATGGGCAATATTTTAGGAGCGTCCCCTTCTCGACCAAGTTTTCCCCAATTTTCCGGATCACTGCCTTCTCGAACAAATTGGTAGTTTGGGCCGTTCTCCAGCCGTACGATTTTTCGTGTTCTCAAGTTCAAGTGCCTGTGAAATCCAAATTCTAACAGATAACCTTATAAAAAAAATATCTTACGTAATTCACACTTTATTCTGCTCAAAATAAGTCTAACAATAGTATATTCTTGTTATTAAATGCGCGAAACAAAAATCGAAAGTCAGTGGAGTCTACATTTTCGCCTTGTCCCACCTCCAAAATTTGTTAGTTGATGACATATACTTCGAAACCTAAACGCGGAAACTGTAAGTTTTTGTTGTTCACAGCAAGCCAATTACATGATAAATTAAATCCTATTGCCTAAATAATTATTTTTACATTGGTTTATTTTTAAAGCCATTTTTAAAAAGTGTCCCGAGTTTTGCGTCTTGACCAAATTCGGCCATAAAACGCGTCGTACTGCTCAAACGCATACTCCGAGAGACATCCTCGATACGTTCCTAGAAAGAGTCTGTCACGCCGCGATGGCTAAACAGTGTGAATCTGTGATTTATTGTGTCGTTACCGAATCACGAAGGAAAGAAAACAACACGAATTTTTTGTCACAGTTAAAAGTGATTACCATATTATTTTTTTCTCGCATGTTCTGTTAATATATTTAACTCAGATTATTTTGACATATTAAACAGTGTTATAACTACTTACACAAAAAATATTGAGTTTTTATCAATAACCGTTTCGAAGTAATTAATTAAAAACTAAATTGCTCACGTGATTACCGCGACGGTGATTACCGTAATTTGAGTGATCTCCGCGGTTTTATAGACGTGGTAATAACTATATTGGTCATTTATTGAGTTATCACTGTAAAATATATAAGTTTTAAATAATGCTTCCCTTGATTGAGAATATTACTCTGTGCAACACAAAAAAAAATATACCTAATAAAAAAATATTAATTTCACGTTTCTTTTTTTTATCAATGGTTATCATTAATTAAAATTATTATACTATTACTTAAGATGTTTATAATTCAAGGCTATAAATGTATAGCATAAAAAGTCTAGTGATATCTATCAATAAACATGATTTTATGCCAATATTGTTTGCTTGGGTGATTACCGAATTATATGAAAAAAGAAAATTTAATTATCTCGATAATTAAAAGGTTCAAAGTGATGCCTCTTTTTGCAAAACGTTTGAGATGTGAAGCATTATTCGATTTACTCATAAAAACACACATTAACATAAAATGAAATTATGCCTCGGAGTGTCACGCAAAACTGCCTTGGTCGTGGAATGACCCAGTTTCAAACTGTTTTATATGGAAACTTTCTAACGGAGATTCTATAGGCCGTAATAAAGTTGAAAGTTGGCAATAAAGAGATTTATATTGTGAGAAAACTACTTTTTGCGATTGAATATTTTTTTGTTCGAGATGATGAAATTGTGGAGTTCATTAGAAAATAGAGACGGTTTTTACGGTAGACGTAGAGTTAACGTGGCACTGGATTTTTGAAATAATGTGCTCTGCCTACCCCTCTTGGGAATACAGGCGTGAGAATATGTATGTATGTATGTACGTAGAGTTACTTTAAGTGCAGTATTTTGAACAAAGAAATCAGAGCTTTCGGCTTGGAATGAGCGAAGCGAGTGGATTATTTTTATTATGACTGGACAAATCGTATTATTGAAACTGTTAAATGAATCGGTATTTTGTAAACTTTTTTATGTGTATTATTTAAACGATTATAAATGACTATAATAAGGTTTTGTGCATTCTTAAAGATGAGCTGACAATAACATGGGCAAGTATGTATGTAGACAATTTATGCAGATGCAATTTTAAAGACTAATGAACAATTCCGTGTGGTGTCGGATTTGGAGTAACATCTCTCAATTTCTTCCGTGGGTGTCGTAAGAGGTGATTAAGGAATTAGGTTAAGGTATATTTTAGGAGGTGTCGGGTCTAGAATAACACCTCTCCATTTCTTTCGTGGTTGTCGTAAAAGGCGACTAAGGAAATGGGTTAACTTAACGTATTCTTTAGGCGACAGGCTAGCAACCTGTCACTATTATACGATCGTTTACATCTGTTTTCAAACCCAAAATGATGCTAGAAGTGGCTGAGAAGCGTGAAGTAGTCATGATCATGGTCATGTCTACTTCACGTTTCGTGTGCTCTGCCTACCCCATTTGGGAACACAGGCGTGATTATATGTATGTATGTATGTATATTTTAGGAGACAGGCTAGCAACCTGTCACAATTATACCTGCCAACTCAAAACTTAAAACATATGCTAGAAGTTTAGTGAGCACGCCACGTGAAATAAATAGGTTTTGTCTATGTAGCGTTTCGTGTGCTCTGCATTTTGTGTGTTATTCTACACCTTGTGGTATCTGTTTTTTTTATAATAACACCTCCATTTCAATTTAAATATTGTAAGAAGTAACTAAGGAAAATGGGTTAAGGTATAATTTATTCGACAGGCGATTAACCTATCACTATCACAGGTATACACCTGTTTGATCAATATTTTAACCTAAAATTAAGCTAAAAGTGATTACATAACGTGAAATAGCCACGGTTTTGACACCATTTGGGATATCAGGACATCGGAAATTACTTGTGCGCTGAATATTTTTCAATATTTTTTGCGTTTCATTTCCTTTTTGAACGGCAGTGAAATAAAACAAAATCGTATGAATTCTAACACGAATATTTTATTTTCGAAATTTTATTTCTATACTTTAACCATAGAAAATAAACAATAAATAATCAGTCTTTTTGAAGATAACATTGTCATTGACTACTTAAAATAAATATATTTTATTGACTACTTACTTATACTAATTTTAAACCTAACTCAAACGGGTACACAGTAAAATTTTTCTGAATTGATAAATTAATATACAGTAAAACAGTAAAAATCTTTGGAATTAGACAAGTATGTAATAATTGCATTATTATTAGGTAAATCTATTAGTTCAAGAAACAAAACATCCATTTTAGTTCTATGAAATTTTTTCTTTGCTTACAGATAGCTATTAGTAAAGAATAAAATTTTACCTAACTATTTTATTTAAATTCTTGTACACACTATTGCTGATATAGTAATAAAATAACATAAAAAATTAATGAGATTTATATCAAATTTATATCAAATATTTAGTAAAAGTATTGTAAAATAGTTGGGCAAGTATTAATTTATTTAAACAAGCAGCAGTCACAATATTGTTTCTTGTGAAAAAAACAACAGGTACCGACAAAAATTCAAAAACATTATCTTGTTTAAATTATGAACACAACCCATAGAATATTCAAAGTCTATTTTTTATTTTTTCGGCTACCTATGATGTTGGACTCTGCAGCCTTCTGAAAAAAAAAACAGTAAATGAATTAATAAATCTATCGTAGCTATTTTTTTTATAATGTTAGATTAACATGATTATAACTGGATTTTTAAATTCACGTGCTCTGCCTACCCCTCTTGGGAATACGGGTGTGAGAATATGTATATATGAATGTATGTGGTTAACATGAAACATCTTTTTTATATCACTTTACGTGGGTGAAGCAAGACAAGTATATCAAAATTGAAGCGTATGACGCTCTGTTCTCTCATTTACTACACTGGGAACAAAGAGCGATATTTATGCATTTAAATGTACTTTACATTTTTTGTATATTATTATTGCAAATTATCATGTTAAATTTATATCGTTAACCTGTTATTATTATACCTCTTTCATCGAAGTATGTTTAAGCGTAGAATAGTAATGATTTTGGGCACCAAATGGGGTAACATTTACTTATACATCTGTGATGTAGTGTAAATGATATATCGATAATGCGTAAATTCGAACTTACTTCTTGGAGCGCTTTTCAATGTGGTTGTCCGCGACATACAATCGCTTTCTTCTGATTCTGACCGCATTTGAAAACTTGTTTCTGGAAGCAAGAAAAAAATACGTTACACGTTAACAATATTTGTTTTATTGACAGAAATGAATTATTATTATTATAAATATAAAGTTAAATTATGAAGATTAGTGATTATTTAAATTTTTGCAAAGTCTTAGGCTCTGCGCAGACGATAAACTATCCGCGGCGGACTTTTTAGTCTGTGAAAATAGAACCTATGGAATTATATGCAGTAACGCACACGACACGCATAAAGTCCGGCGCACAATTCACACAATCCATGCAGACTTTTTGTGCGCCGCAGACTCGATCGCACAAAAAGTGTGTCGTCTGCGTTGCACCTTACAGTACTTACCGCTGTCGTATCTTGATTTGCTGTTGCTGGGCATGTGTACTCGACTGGGGACTTCTTGATTGTCCACGTGCCCGAACGTTCTGAACCCGATCGCGAACTGCGCGTATGGACTTATTTCGTAGAGTTCTGAAATTGTAAACAATAAATAATTTCAACACTTTATTTTCAGAGTCAGGTTGTCAGAAGAGATGTCTATACATCATCATCATCATCATCATCATCAGCCTATATACGTCCCACTGCAGGGCACAGGCCTCCTCTCAGTATGAGAGGGCTTGGGCGATAGTTCTCACGCGGGCCCAGTGCGGATTGGGAACTTCACACACGACGTTGAATTACTTCGTCGCTGTGTGTAGGTTTCCTCACGATGTTTTCCTTCACCGAATAGCTCGTGATAAATATCAAATTCGATATCGCACATAAATTCCGAAAAATTCAGAGGTGCGAGCCCGGGGTTTGAACCCACAACCCTCTGCTTGAGAGGCCACAGTTCGAACCGCTGGGCTATCACGGCTTTTACCATAGAAATGATGATGTCTGTACACAAGCAGTAAATATCATTTTCGAAATAATATATACGCGCTTCAATCGAACGCAACACAAGCACATGGGGCGTATGCGCGCAGATAAATTCGCAGCTTCTATGTTTTGTTCCGTTCCATCGTCTCTTCGCACTTGCTTTAAACTAATTCTGTCTCGAGCGCGTTTCACACGCGCGTTATTGTCGCGTTTTACTCGTATAATAAACGCAATAAAGGCGACAAACGCAAAAATCGTCACGAAATGCGCGTCTTATACGCGTTTTAAATACGCCGTGTGCTAGGGGCCTAACAGGGCCGAGCCGCCTTAGAATCACAGAGCATGAATAGAGTTACGCCGCAGGATACTATATCTGTCACTGTCTAACTAGAGACGTCAGAAAATGACAGTCTATCCCGCGCGCGTAACGACTCGCGCGTGTTACTGTTACTATTATGCGTACCGTGTTTGCTGTCAGCTGTCAAATGTACAGGAGTACTGTAGACTCTGTTGTTGACCTCCGCTGGCACGCTCTGCGGAGTGTTGACAGTTACGTTGCTTCTTTCGGACTTGCATTCCGCCGTCAGGGAATTCCGGTATTCTGTTAGCCGATGGTGACTGAAATGTTTGGAATTACACGGAATTAGAAGGCATTCATAGAATTACTTAACTTTCGTGATTGTCACTCGAATTTAGAATTAAGCGAGGTTTTTACTACTGATGAGTCTATTCGAAATCGCGGCTGCTGAAATTACGGCCGAATCGTCGAGGTCATTAAAACCGAAATAAAAAATTAAATAAGGTGATGATCTGATGATAATTATAAAAGTGTAGCTAAGTGATGAATGGTGTTTACATTCTCTCTTTGAAAGAAAGTGAGAAAGCCAATGAAATTGACGTACTTGTGTCTTTTAAC
Source organism: Adoxophyes honmai (assembly GCA_005406045.1). Taxonomy (NCBI): domain Eukaryota; kingdom Metazoa; phylum Arthropoda; class Insecta; order Lepidoptera; family Tortricidae; genus Adoxophyes; species Adoxophyes honmai. The sequence goes on along the minus strand of BHDV01069949.1, from coordinate 25,694 downwards.
TACTATGTAGATGCAAGTGAATGCACAAATTGTGAGGAGTATGGAGCTGCAAATGATGACCAGCATGTTGAGGTCCAAAAGGTCTGACGGCGGCCCTATGGTTTCTGAAACGGATAAAGATAGAAGTTAAGGTATAAGTAACAACAGTGAAAATACAATAAAATTAACAAACATTGAGGGAGAAACAACAGAAGTTCGGGTACAAAATACAATAAGAAAATTAATAAAATGACATTAAGATAAATTTGTTACGAAGCTGGTTAAAATTTTGTTGTGAAAAAAAGGAATAAAATCTATAAGCATACCCTAATGAAAGAATAAAAAATGTTATAATACTTAATGCTAGAAGAAATGAAGAGCATTTACCTCCTAATAAAGTGGTGGTAGCAAAAGAGTATAAAGACTTGGTGTCACCAGCGGAGTTCTCTGCCGTGATTTTGATTTGGTACCACTGCGCCGGCATCAGATCAGCTATGACGAAGGAATTAGGCTGGTTCAGGATTGAGGAGGCGATGTAGTGGTTCCAGACTTGATCCATTGGTGGCTGAAGAAACGGAACGTTTCATTAGTTAAGGTGACTTTTGTGAAGGTTACAAAATTTTCTAATTGTAATATTTCATTGGTTACGCTTAAAGGTAGGTCCGATAGCCCAGCTGATTGACCTGTGGCCTCTCATGCGAAGCTCTCTAATCCTAGGCTCGGTTCTTTGAATTTCTCTGAATTTATGCGTTAGGAAAACTTCATGAAGAAACCTGCATTCAGCGATGTAGTAGGTGAAGTTTTCAATCCGCATTGAGCCCGCGAGGGAACAACAGCATAATAAGCCTCTCATTCTAAGAAGAGACCCGTGTCCAGATGTAGATTGTTACTATACTTACGAGTACGTTTAGTAAAATAGCTGTCATAGTCTTTCGTTACATGTAATCAAAATCGCCACTACGTGATGGATGCCAAAAGAGAGTTCTAAAATCAGATTTACAGGAGCCTGTCTCAGACAAAGACGAGTGATGTTTAAAGAAAGAGCCTTTGCCCAAAAGTTAGATAATGTCGACAAAGAAGCAAAAGTAAAATGATAATAAGCCGTGCCCCCCGATAAACGTTCGTATCATGGTTAGTTATCGTACCAATTTATTTTCAGCCTTCCTCCAAACTTTGCTGAGATATTCCCTGTACTCGACATCCCATCTGGTTATTTCACACCCGTTGTCGTCCCAGCCACTCAATTGTATGAAAATATGTGAGGAGTTGCTCCAGAACCATTCAGTGCTGGTTGGTGCTATTGGTACTGAAAGTGAAATAAACAATGTCCTTTCATAAATATATTAAACTGTAGTATTCTGAGTAGTGCAGGCATCACATTACTTGACTATAGATACAAGTCAAAATTGACACAAAAATAAACGCTTTTATTTATCGTTAACATGAATGTAAGTTGTCCAACCCATAATACTTATTAATTAACCTGGTTAAAAACAACACCTCTCCGTGTTGTTCGACTAAGGAACCAGGTTTAGGTGTGTTTTAGGCTACAGTATTGTCACTACTTCACTCACTAAGCTTAATCGAACATTATGCTAAGTGTCGCTACAAAACGTGAAGAAGTCATGGTTTTGACTGAGTAGCGTTTTGTGCGCTCCGCTTACCCCATTAGTAGGGAATAAAGGCGGGGCGTATGTGTGTGTATAATTATTCAATTTACAACAAAACATGCCACAGAGTGGTTGCCACAAGATGGATAATGGGTTGATGGGCCCAGACCGAGTTGGCGGGAAAACCTAAATGTTTTTTTCAGCAACTGGCCTAGGCTCCAGACTGCTCTGGATCGAAAGGAACTTAAAAAACAAGAGGACAATATTTGCCCAGCAATGGCGTACAATCTTTAGATAATAATAATAACAATACATACTTCCTCCAAGAGTGATAGCATCCACATAAGTCGGCTGGCTCGCCCCCACGCTGTTGGAAGCCGTCATCTTCAGAGAGTACTTGGTCCCACACTTCAGTCCCTGCAGAGTGTACTCCTGCGTGCCCTGTATCGTTGTACCCTTGTTGGTCCAAGCATCCTGCCACACACCGTTGGCTTCTTTCCATGAGAGATTGTAAGCTGAAATGTTGAAAAGTTAGGTCAGTTGAAGATTTTGGTTAGATGAGTCCACTTGGTTCAATACATTTTGTCGATAATATAGTTCTGTAGAAGGAATTTTATTCACAAATTGAACCCTTTTTGTGACATCAAATGCATAATGCAAAGTAAAGCAGATTTTTGGCAAAGATTTTGAGGGATGCTCAATTAGAACTGAAATTAGATACTCATTTTAAATGCCTTGTGATCAAGGTTCTAATCTTGGTTGCCGAAATAGTTTCAATATTGTTGTTTGAATTACATTCATTTTTTTTACCATTATTAGTCGGTTGCTATGATGGATATCTCTTAGGTCACTCAGTATAGTTTTTTTTTTGATAACTTAATGGATCCATCTTCTAAACATTTTAGTAGAATTATTTTTCAAAGTAAAACTTACTAATCTTTTGCCCCGTCCCAGTTCTGGGCGCGTCCCATTGCAGACGAAGGGCGTGTTTATGAGGTGACACCCTCACAGTAGGAGGCTCAGGCGTTGGTAGAACAAACACCTCGTAAGACACCGAGTCTGAACCGTATAAGTTCTTGGCGAGACAGGTGTAGTTCCCGCTCAAAGATTGGTCTATATCTGAAAGAGATTAGAACATGGACATTGAGAGGTAGCAAAGACGTAAGGAGTCCGTAGTGGTTCCTGGTGAAGTGGTTCTTGTATGTTGGTAAAATAACGACTATAAATACTATGCAAAGCATGCCTGTACAACGTATCCCATATATGTTGTACACTTGTTGTTGTATCATATAAATGTTGTACCTTTACAACATATCCTCTTGGTTGAAATTGATAGGCTGGTTGCTAGTTTATGGGGTAGCTCTGGATTCCATGAAAAGTGGTTTTTTTACACTACAAAATATTGACACAGCAGAAGAGGGAGTAGTTGAAAGTAAACAATATAATAATAAAAATACTTGTAGTAAGAAGCGACTCACTGTTGATGAGCAGACTGTCGTCATGGTTCCTCGTGAACCGCGGGTGGTGCGTGATGATGTTGTGCTGGTGGTACCACACGGTGCGCGGCGGCGGAGCGCCCGCGCATGCGCAAGCCAGGAGTAGAGAACTACCCACTCCTACTGAGATGGGACCTCCGAGGGAGGCCACACCAGCTACCACTGCAAAAAGAACATCAAATTAGGTTGAATCTAATCCGGTAAACTAAATCCAGCTATTACTTTATGTAACTTAAAGTTGACTAAATTTAATACATCGATTTAAAACTCTTGGCGTTCAAAAGGTAGAAAAAACTAGATATTTAATAAAATTTGAACTTGTGATGGTGTAAATTAAATAGGCCCAAACATTACATACATAGTCTTCGGAAGATAATATCTTTATACCTATAGAAAACTTGTAAAATGTCGGTGGTGAAATTGGTTTTCGAAATAGCAAATGATTTAATATTATTATCACGAAGTTATTTTGTCCAGGAAATGTTGAATCTTTCCGAGGACGCCTAAGCATAAAATCCTCAAACAAATGTGATAGCAGAACGATTGAACACGGATCTACTGACCTCTTGAAGACAACTCAGCATGTACTCTATTGCTAGCAGCACCTTCACCCGCCACTGTATGGGCGTTAACAAACACCTCGTATTGTCTGCCGGTGGCCAGACCAGACAGAGGGAACGTCATGTGTCTTGAGAGGTTGGATTCCTGAGTTGCTTCAACTCTGTAGCTTTGAGGAGAACTTGTGCTGAAAAGGCATAATACGCATACAAAATCATCACGTTGCACAGATAATACTACGACCCTTTTATATACCGTAGCTACTTCTAGCACATTTTTAGGTCTTAGATAAAGAGACGGGTCAGGTCAATAGTAACTGAAACCGACGAGCATTTAGGAAAAGATTATGTGAATCGGTCCCCGTAACATCAGATCTGCTTTGAGAGAGATCTATATGTATTTATGACAGACTTTTCCCACAAATAAAAGCAAGTGGAAAGTAAAAATAGTAACTTATCAATCTCAATTTAAATCTCATTTCATTAAGTCGGTTTTTAGTTATAATAGAAGAGGAAAGTAGATAGATCAGTAAAACTGCACGTTACTCTTCTAAGTTCTCACCTAGATACTGGTTTGACGTGGACTGTGTAGTGTGTGATCTCCCCGTTGGGCTGCGCCGGTTTCTTCCAACTGATGAGGAGGGAAGTTGGTGAAGACATCAGCACTTTGATTGCGGCTGGTGGTCCAGGTACTGAAATAAAGGGAAACATGGTTTTTAGTTAAAAAGCGAAGAAAAATCGGCAGCAACATTGTGTTACCTGCATATTTCGTTAGAATTCTAGAAATCTCATAGTGTTTTCCATTGTCTGATTATAATTCTCTTTATTGGTATCTCCTTTGTTAGACGAGCCCAAACCACATCCTAAAGATGATTGTCAACGATGTTGTGTAATAACTTTAGTTTATAAACTTATATTAACAAATAAAAATGAGATCTAGGTGAGATTAATAAAATTAATCATCGATTTCGACGATTAATTTGGTATGGAGAGAATTTTTGTCAATACGTCTGCCGTATCGCGGGATATAGCTTTCTATGCGGGAAAAATTTGTAACTCACCGTCTTGTAGAGTAGTGCAGACGACGGGATAGGAGAAAGGTCCGAGGCCGTAGTTGGAGAAACCTGCGACTTTGATGGTGTAGTTGGCGTATTTCAGCAACGTCTGAAGATACACCTCAGTGTGAGGTGTCGAGATGTTCTGCCATGGACCATCTGGAATAGTTATTTATACGACTATTACATAATGAGCGGTATTAATGCACGGCTGTGGTTCATAATAATATAATGGACCAAATAGGCGGATTTCATTGAAAAATATCATTAATACGACGTTATAATTAACGGGTTAGTTCCGTTAGTTGAACGTAGACGTCACAGTCTAGCACAGTTAGCTGCACCGACAGAGTGTTCCATATTTGAAACGAATTGTTTTCTTCTTTCGATCATCATCAACTTTTGAGATTTTTGAAACTTCTATGTTACTATGGTGTTGATATCGATTCTATAACGTAAATAATTACAATGCTACCCCAGACACAAATTTTCCAATATGGCCCATTAGCTTATTGTGTCTGAACAAATGAAACAATAAACAACTTTCCGATATGCAATTGAGTTGAGGAGAAGTAACTTATACCTCTATAACAGAAAACCTTCATCTGAGGCGACGTATTAATTCACATTGTTCAAACTCAACTTTTTCGTTGCCTACACATTGGGCTTCAGAAGTGGCCAATGACCAGCCGTGGACGTTTTACGAAAGGGCTGATGATAATAAAATGTAAGATATAATTGGGAAAGTACCTTCAGTGCTATAGTGTATGGAGTACCCAAGAAGGGAAGCCCCATGGGCTGTGATTGGTTGCCACGAGACTCGAAGAGACGTCGACGAGGCACCACGGCACTCCAGACTCGATGGTGGATGTTCAGGTGCTAAAATAATTAAAAATATACACAAAAACATTAAAAGTTTCATAGTTTTTACACGGGATTTTTTATAATTTACAATAGAAATCGATAATTGTGTTGGTTAAGCAGTGGTGGCCTAGCAGTTCGACATGTGGCTTCTTATGTAGAGAGTCGTGGGTTTGAACCCCAGGTCTCGCACTTCTGATTTTTCCGGAATTTATGTGCGGAATCCAATTTGATATTTAACCAATACAAACGTTAGCATAAGTTTCGTTATTGTTAAATAGGTACCTCCTTCTCTTGTTGTCTGGTAAACTGGTAACGAAAAAGGTCCATTTCCAGCGGAATTGAAGGCACTTACGGATACGGCATATCTGAAAAAATATTTAGACTAAGTTTTATTATTTAAAACTAGAACGTAACTAGATTTTAAGGACTCTATTATTACTGACCTTGTATTTTTCAACAGGCCACTTAACGTAGTCTCTTGTTTTCCTTTTCTTGACATTACTTTTAACACTTTGGTTTGTGTGTCATCAGTTCCTGTCAAAGGTAATAAAATAATGATTAGGAAAAAATCAAAGAACTACATACAGTATTTTAATTCATCGGTTCTAAGTAGTTTTTATAAAAAAAAACTGCGATAGATCTCGCACGAACTTGTAACTTTAGTGCTCTGACTTGCTATTTCACATCACAACCAGTGCCTACAACTATCATTATCATAAATATCGTAAATTTCTTAATGAGCAGATACCATTAAATAGCCAAGTCAACATAAACCTTTAGAATCTGTTTGCGAAGCATGTTCTTTGGTTATGGCTTTAGCATAATATTTAGTTTAGTTCTCTTACCAATATCACCCCCAATTCGTGGTACAGCTTTAACATGGTATCCCTGCAGGTGTCCGTTATGGCTGTCCCTTGGTGGTGGGAGCCAGGACACCGTCAGCTCTCCTGGGTTGTCAGTGGCTTGCACTTGCACCCCCAAGGGTGTGGAAGATGGAGCTGGAAACACCAATTTTAATTTGTATAAGATGAGGTTGGTCAGAGCAATATAGATTGAGCACTTCTTGTAAGATCTTGGGTTCAAAATCAAATACGCAGCATCAAAATAGGAAAGCTTGATCTAATATATAGCCATAGTTGACAGAATAAATAGCACTTTTGCTTGAAAGAAAAAAATAAAAAATGATTTAGCTTTTTTTAATGAAAGGAATCTCAATGAATCATCATCAGATGATGATCTATATTGACGTTGATGATGATAAAAAAGACAATGACAACAATTATGATAGTGACAATGACAATGATGAAACTAATACAGACGAAATCGATGATGATGGTAACGAAGATGATGCACATACATTTCTGGTGTGTAGTGAAGTGCGCGGGCGGCGTGTAAGGGCTCAAGTCGGCCTGGTTGCCGGCAGCCACGCGCGCACGATACTCCGATGCTGGTAACAAATCGCGGAGCTCGATGCTTTGGCGAATATCGTTGTCTTGTCTGTAGAAAGAATTTAATTTTAAGATAGTTTGGTACTGGTCAATAACTAAGCAAGAATTTTTGAAATTGGGGTAAGTCCAGGTAAAAGCGAGGGGTGGACTTCGGTCCATAGTAGTAGCAGTTAAGCAAATGGCAAATACAAGTCGTTCACCTAATGCAGTCACAGCACTTATTGCAAACTACTTCTGTCAACGAACATCGTCTTTACAATAGACTGTCCGCCGACTGCCATCATCTATACTGTTTTAAACTTTCGTGATTCTCACACATATTTTTGTTTACGCGGGACTTAATCACGGTATGATTTAATTACCTCTCGACGTTTCGGCCACTGTAAACTCGTGACCACGGCCGCTGCAACGCGGCCGAAACGTCGAGAGGTAATTAAACCATACCGTGATTAAGTCCCGCGTAAACATAAATATGCCATCATCTAGTCAGGTTTTAACAGCTCTCGCTTGCAAAACGCAGCCACGAATCAGTGCAGTTGCCGCTTTTAAACTTGCCTTATTCTCGGTTTTTGTTCAGAGATTAAAATTCAGACTTTATTAATGCTGATAGGCTTCTAAGAGCACTTTTACTCGTCATTTTAGAGTCTACCAGCTCTTCGGAAAAGCCATCATTGCCACAAAGAGTGAGCCTCAAGAAACTTGGCAGAAAGTGTTTATTTGTGGGTTGCGTGTCTTGCAAACCTTGGTCAGCTTCTTCTGCTTCGGCTATACTCCTTTTAATTTAAGATTTGAAAATTAACTGCCAAAACCTCACGCATTTTTAAGTAAACACAAGGCATCGCCGCAAATACTGACATTGTTTGTATTGAAATCATTATAACAAATAGTAATGAGTATTATTGTATTAATCATGTCTAGTTTTACCTTTGAATTCCAGCGAAAATTTCAACATTTTCCGTTGAAATTTCAAATCTTAAAATAAATAGAGTATAGATGGCGTTAAAACGCATAAACAGTGTTCTCAAAAATCTCCAACCTACTGACCTGGTGATGTTGATACTCTTGGCCGTGTCCCACAGCATAAAGTCGCTGGTGGCATACTGAACGCTGTAGTACTGGACGTGGGAGCTGATGGTGTCTCGCCAGGAGAGCTTCGCTGAGTCCCCGGTCACTGAGTCCACTTGGAGGTCCAGAGGTGGAGTTGGTGGTTCTGGAAATTGAGATAAGTACATTCATTATTAAATGGACTTAGGAACCACTTGACATTTTTGACCAGGTCTGAAATGGCTACGCCGCCATGAAACTTTGAAATCATTGATAAAATATATTTATGCTCCTAACAGTAGAATAAACTTGAAAGAGTGGCCTGGTAACACTAAGAAAATTTAATATTAAAACTAACCCGAGGCAAAAAAATCTAAGATTGACTTCCGACCTTTTGTGATAGCTTAATAAGGCAGCTTGCAAGTTCGATGACGGAAAAACAAACACGAGGACAAATTAAACTACTTAAATAGTTTTATTTTATCATATTCATTGAATATACACACATCATGCAAGTATTTTCAATTAGGGTATTTCCAATCCCTAAAAGCTATTTCCTAGTTTCGTAACGACTTTTAACTTGTACAACATACATACATGTTCTCACGCCTGTATTCCCAAGACGGGTAGGCAGAGCACATGAATTCAAAATCCCAGTGCCACGTTTAGCAATTTTAGGATAATCAGGATAATTAAACGTGATATTGCAGTGACAGGTTGCTGGCCCATCGCCCACAATACACTAACCCTTTCCCAGAGTCGACTCTTAAGACACCCACGGGAAGAAATGGGGAGGTGCTATTCTAACCCGGCACCACACGGGTATTCTTAATAACAATACAATTATCAAAATGAAGTTCATCTCACCCAATATCCTAAGATGCAGACTGTAAGCCGCCACTCCGTAAGGATTGCTCGCCCTGCACTCGTAGAGGCCCCCGTCTCTGCCCTCTACGAAGTTGATTGTGATGACACTTTTTACACCGTTGTGGGTTTTGGTTTCTGATACGGACACTCTGAAATAATCAAATTACAATCAGATAAAGATATTATAAGTTTCAGTAACAAACAAAAATGTTTCCTTTTTAGAACTTTCAAATTTTGAAGTACTTACATTCGGAAGTAAATCCAACTAGGGTAAAGTCACCAGTAATGGACAAAGAACCAGTAATGGACAATGACTCTTATTTACTACCCACTAAGGAAAAGTCATTTGTTTTACAACAATCAATTCACAAATCTATGGTCTTTAAATTATGAATGAAATGTCCATCACTGGTGCTTGTCAGCTTAAACCGTCCATAGCTGGTGCCGTTACCCTAAGGATTTATAATTATTACTGAGTTATCTAACATCTATAGAAGAAACGAAACGATCTATATTACAAAACAAGCTTATATTTTATTATAGGAGTCTAAACATTAGTTTGGTCCTCGTGGTAAAACGGAATGAAAACGACTTGGTATTTGGTATAAACGCCATCTATTAACCGTTATTAGAACTAGCTCAGAAGCCTTTGTGCCAACGGTGAAGTTTCCGCCCTTGCAATTTTAGCTGACGTTGTATGAACCATACGATACGGTTTAAGTACAGAAATACAGATGGCGGTAGCAGCCATACTCGGCAGCAATAATAGATGGAAATAAAAAGTATAATTAGATTTAGTCTTTTAAATCATTATCTGACACTTTTCATTCAACATTTCACCGGTTGGCCATTTGCTTTTTATCGAGATTGAAATACACTCAAGGACAATGAAAAGTGGTCGGTTTGCTCTGATTTTTTTATGGAATCCCACCGTGTTACATTGTCCGTGAATGTGTTAATGTCTCCCAAGAACATACCACTTTTAAGAGATTTCTAAACTACCTACATTCTCACGTAAGTTATGACTGGCAACATTGTGTATCGTATGCAAAGAAGAGTGCTTAAAACGTCTGTAATGATAATTGTCACAAAATGTTCGTTTAAATTTTCCTACAATTCTTCACCGATTCATCATTTTTACCGATGTTTTAGTGCGCCAAAGTTACCCAATAATTCATGATAGAGTCTGGCCAACGAAAGCGTGACCTGAGAATACGCGGTAAATTTAAAAAATCTTGTGATATTACTTACTAACATACGTAGGAGATAACTGTTATGGTACGTGACAATCTTTTTTAGTAAATTGTTTTCAAACTAAATGATACAACCATCTATTTATACTATAGTTAGTAATACCACATAAAGATTTTTAAATTTGCCGCGTTTTCTCAGGTCACGCTTTCGTTGGCCAGACTCTATCTTACAAAATTGTGCGCCAAGCAATTATAACCACTTTCTAGTTACCTGGAAGATGTAAAATCCACGGGGTTACCATTCAGGCTCCACTTGACCCTGATAGGGTTATCCCCCAAAGGGCGGCATGATAAGGTAACGGGTAAACCCATTTTGGTGGTAAGGTTGGCACCCACTGATTCAAAATGCACCGGCTCTAGAAATAATAGGAATTTAAAAGAGACAAAATAAAATCATCCGACTGTCTAAAATTAAAATGAACCCCATAGAGAACAGACCCAATAGAGTAACAATTTTGGCCACCCAGGCCCGCAAACAGTTAGTGGTTTGCCACTTACTAACGTCACCGTCACTGTCACAGAAACTGTACAGAGCCTATAACCGTAGAGAAAAAGGTACTAGCGTTACGCGCGATCTTGGGCCGGCCAATAAGAGCACACCGATAGCCTCGATGGTTTGGCGGAATCGTCTCCGAACAACCAAAATGACATTAGTACTCTAGAAGATTTGTCCTCTATGTATGAAACTTTATTATTGAGTATCAAACCTCAAAGAGAAGTATTCGATAGTCAAAGGGCTAAATTACTTACTATTGACACTGATCCACAGATTCTTGTTTAGACTCTCTCCTACCCCGTTCTCTACGTTGCACGAATACACTCCCTCGTCAGCTAAGGAGACTACTTCAATCACCAGCGTTCCGTTGGGGTAGCTCATTATACCACCACCAGCTAAGTCTAGTACGGGTCGCCATATGCCCAATGTTGCTGAAACGAAAAGTAAAAATTAAATCTAAAACATGTTGAAAAAAAATCCTATAGTATCAAGGAAGTAAAAATCATAGTGCATAATGTCAGTTCTCTTTTGTTTCGATCTCTAATACATGTAGATACATCACGCATGTTTTCCCCAATTGGGGTAAGCAGAGCACATGGAACGCTACATAGACAAATCCATTTGTGCGTTTCGCATTTCGTTGCCACATTTAGAATGTTTTTACGGTTTTAAGTTCAGAAGTACAGGTTGCTAGCCTGTAATTTATCCATCCTTATATCCGATCTAAGTATACGAGAGGTTAAGACATTTGATTGGTCTATTTCTCTTTCTCTTTCTTCTTATGGACAGAAATAGATGTCAAAGAAAGAAAGAAATTTAGTAAAATACGCACCATCTCTTTTCATCCAATGAATCTGCGGTGTTGGATACCCATTGGCGTTGCAGTACACCACTCCTCTTTGCCCAAGCAAGAGAGAAGAGTTCGTCGGCTCGTCAATCCATTTTGGGGCCACTGTAATATGAAAATGTGACTTTAATTTATTATGAATTGCAAAGGAAATTTCACAATTTATTTTGACTTATGATCTAGTTTATAAGTTTTAACCAGATGCGCATTGACCAATTAATAGACCGGTGTGGTGTTATATCAGAAAATCAAGGCGCTAGCTTATAAAGAAGTAGGTAGAAGAACATACACATACCTACATAATTATTCTCAAGCCTGTATTCCCAAGAGGGGTAGGCAAAGCACATGAATTCAAAAATCCAGTGCCACGTTTAGCAATTTCCAGATTAGCAATAACCAGATGGTTAAACGTGATATTGCAGTGTCAGGTTGCTAGCCCATCGCCCACAATACACCAACCCTTTCCCAGAGTCGACTCTTACGACACCCACGGGAAGAAAGATAGAAGACGATTGGAAGATACTCCACTGACAAGAGTTAGATTTAAATTTTTTGACTACTTTTTTTTCAGATAGCGCAATGCTTCATGGATTACTATAATAATCCAACGTCGATTTCTTTTGTGATTTTTAAAAATCTGGCTACATCTTTGCCAGTAATCTTCCTTGAAGATTTAGTAGTTCATTGACTCAATTCAGGTGTATGTGGTGCCATCCATCAGCAAGTAGCGGAATCACAATTTAAATTCTAAGCACGTCCTACTGTTTTATATACGTAATATTCCTCATGTGCCTTATCCTTGTGCCTACATTTCGCGGGTCTCCTAAAGCTTATCGGAACACACTTTGAAAACCACATCACTAGATGATTGCTGTTAAAAATGTTTTCGTCCCTTTTTGGCAGGTAGCTACTTATCTTTAGAAGGACCAGGCAACGTACTTACACCTTAAAAAATCGGGCAAGGAGTAACTCCTCTACCGAGGGTCCTGCACCTACTGTAATAGCTGCACTTGTTCAAAACTACATGGGAAAGTAAACGTTCACTTTACACTGACTGTACTAGTCAGGCTGTAATAGCTGTCGTTCGTCAAATGCTACCGACAATTTTGAGGTTACTACATGTAGTATATTTATAGTGAAAGACTGTGTAATTGCCACTTCATTTACCACTTTGCAGGTATAGCGACCCTAGTGCCATCTATCATCCCGTGGTAGAACTCCTTCCACGGACGTCATCAACTGTCAAAGCGTTCTACATTGCGCTAACGAAGTTTCAAAGCTCGGTTGCATAAATATAACAACTGTCAACTATCTCAATTAGGGTCTTTCCCACACAGTCTTCAAAGATACACACAGTAATGTTCTTACCGTTAATGTAAAGATCAGCAGTCTGGTTCACCTTCCCCACATGGTTCGTCGCTATGCAGGTGTACTTCCCACAATGCTCCAGCGACACCCTCTTGATGATCAGAACGCTGAACAGCTCTGAACTGCGCTCCGTTATCTGCGAATGTTTTATTGCTCTCTTTAGACCTCGAAGTATTTTAATGGACTATACTTGGACAAAGAGGAAGTTTCTCTATAAATTAGTAGCTTGAAATTGTAATCACGGACAACATAAATAATAACAATGAAAATGATTTCTGTAATGCTTTAAACTTTCGTGATTGTCACTCATATTTTTCACTTAGTGGGATTTGACAACGTTACTTTATACATACATACATACATACATATTCTCACGCCTGTATTCCCAAGAGGGATAGGCAGAGCACACGAATTCAAAAATTCAGTGCCACGTCTAGCAATTTCAGGATATCCAGATGGTTAAACGTGATATTGCAGTGACAGGTTGCTAGCCCATCGCCCACAATACACTAACCTTTTCCCAGAGTCGACTCTTACGACACCCACGGGAAGAAAGGGGGAGGTGCTATTCTAACCCGGCACCACACGGGCTATGGCTATGTTATTTTTTTGTGGTTTTTATTACCCCGAAGTGTGGATCGCGGTACAAAAATAAGGGCCGATTTTTCAATCACCAGATAAATTTATCTGCCAGTTAAAAATATTGCTATCCTTTTTTCGCGTCATATAAAAGAAAAGTGACAGCCAACATTTATCGGACAGATAAGTTTTATCTGGTGATTGAAAAATCGGCCCTAAGGGTCAATTCCCACCAAAAGAGCAGCGCAGCGCGGCGCAGCGCAGCGACCCGCTCCGTGGAATGAGAATTTCAACTTTATTTTCATTACAATAAGACTTATTATCGCATGAGAAACTCTAACGATGCGGGCGCATGCCCGCGTATCCATGGTAATAACAACGCATTCCATAAACGAAGCCGCGCGACCGCGCGAGCCTTCGCTGGAATGCCCGAGGATGCTCGAGCAGTCGCGATGGCCGCTGTCAATACATATGACAATATGTCAATAATTATGTAAATTCCAGCGATGTCCCGCGCATTCCAGCGACATCTCGAGCAGTCGCGGGAATCCGCGCGCATTCTCCACGGAGCAGGTCGCTCCGCTGCGCCGCGCTGCGCCGCGCCGCGCTGCTCTTTTGGTGGGAATTGACCCTTAGTCGAATAAGTTTCCACATGACCAAACCAACGTAAAATTTCTTTCCCATTGTTGATTTCATTCATATCAATGCAATTCAATTTATTCATACATACTTAACACTCGTATTCCTAAAGACGAGTGTACAAAACGTAACACAACAACAAATTCCTGATGACAACCTAACCTAACGACATAAATATATTTTTCTAAAACAGCCATTTACAGAATCATGTATTTGAAGGGAAACCTTAATTGCCAATTATATTTGGCTAAGCTTTAGTTATTACACCGGAAATTGGTTTTATTGATCTGAGTATGACACGAATACAGAGTAATAATTTTTGATAGAAACGGAGCACTCATACCTAAATGTCAATTAAACTGTACAATATGAGTAGACGTACTTTTTATGTTCCCCGTGTGCTAAGGATTACAAGAATGCGTTCGAATCTTTTAAAGCGCGTATACGCGCGTCGATAGCGCGTTTTAAATGCGCTGTGTGCTAAGGGTCTAAATCACGGACCGCGTCTAATTATAATACAATACATACATACAATCACGCCTGTGCTCCCAAATGGGGTAGGCAGAGCACACGACACGTGACAAAGACAAAGCCATGATTTATGACTATATCACGTTATGCAGCCACTCCTAGCATAATCTTAGGTTTGAAAAGATGAAAGAGGTAGAATAGTGACAGGTTGCTAGCCTGTCGCCTAAAGCATACCTAAACCTATTTCCTTAGTCGCCTCTTACGACACCCACGGAAAAAATGAGGAGGTGTTATTCTATCCCGACACCATACGCCATTAATTATTATACACTAATTATTAATATAAACGTACACTAATTATTATGCATATCAGTAACCCAGTTAGAATCCAATCGAAACAGAATAGGATGAAACTAGATTAGCAGTGACCTACATTGTCACTGATTCTAAACACAGGTTTAGGTCACAGAGGATCCACTTTATATGAGTTCCTAGCAAAGTGTCAACTATGAGTAAAAAGAATTGAACTATCTGTTCGTAATGATCAGGGAGTGAAATTAATAGCCGATGATATCATTATAACACAAAATTGTGTTTAGGCTGTGTACCTAAAAAAAAATAACAACCACACCTAAATTATTTTTACATACATACATATTCTCACGCCTGTATCCCAAACACCCCCCGAAAAGTTCAGGCTCTCATTATAACAATCGTGTTTTTTTGTGTCCGGCCATTTTTTTTCGTCAACCCCCTCCCCCCCCCCTAAATTAAATTCTGGCTACGCCCGTGTCAGCGAGTGTTAATTCTATGCTGCAAACCATTGTTGAGTCAGCGGCGTCCATCGGACAATGGACGCTGCTTGGTCATGCAATAACATTAAATCTAATGTACAAGCAGGTAAAGGCAAAAAGAGACAGCAATTTTACTGTCCTTAAACGTGACTTTTGTTTCGGAGTGTACCTTCTGTTCGTAGTACTACCTAATTTATGCCGAACGTACTACGAGTATATTTTATTATTAAGCCTTTCACGACACAAAAAACGTATAGGTACTTGTACAGTTTCAGTTTTAGAAAACGATTGAACTCTCTGCGCCTTTGTTACGATGTAGCACTATCACAAAATAATATCTTAAGTTGGGAAACGCTGGAACTAGAGCTACGTCGTAGTAACTTATGGCCAACAGTTTGGCAGTGGCGCCTTATTTGCATGTAAATATAAATTTGTAGCGTGAACTCCTCGCCGTAGTTGTCATAATGTTTACTAAAAGTAACGTATTTTTAATGAGAAATGCTAATTATTTTCTTTACAAAGACGTTTTAGAAATGTTTACAAGTAATTGGCAAAAAGTTGACATATTTCAGCTAGCAGATTTTTTTCATTATTTTTCTTATCTATCATTGTGTTCCACACTATGTCGGCTATCAGACGTCATATTTACACGAGACTCAGAACAATCAATTGATTTTCTTTGTTACATGATACGTCTATGATTTTAGAAATCTCATCTTTAGATATACTGTAGAACCAATCGTTTCCTGACCCACCATAGAACCTATTCACAATAAACGTCATAATCACATTGCATTGCTCGACAAAGAAAATCCTTATTACGTTCACTATGACAACGTTCAGCAGTGGATCAGAAATGAATGGTTTGACCGTTGTCAATCCTTAACTTCACTTCTTACGTTTACGTATTACGTATAATTCTGAGAGACTCGTTGGACTATACGTCGCCACTCGTCTCATTGAGTTTTTCTTGAACATTTTTTGGCAGTGACCGACGGACTGGCTTATCTGGTCGATCCATGTCATCGGCGATCTTTTTCTAGCTCTGACACTTTTTACTCGTCTTTAAACAACGTCCGGTCCTTAACTTAATTTAGTTAATAAAAGCTAGACGTTAATGAACAAAATTCCACCAACCTTAAGGCTAGCTGGCATCTTCTTCCCATCTTTGAGCCAAGAAAAGTAGATCGGAGGATCTCCACTGATAATATTGCAGGTTATCTGGACTATCTGGCCTTCTTTCAAGCCTGTGCCTACGCGCAACTCATCCAACTCTGGAGCCTCAACCACTTGGATTTCGAAAGATCTGAAAGTTTCGAATTAGTATTAGAGTTAAGAATAGCTTGCGTCGACAGTCCACTTTTACTATCGAAGACCACCAAACTCTTGGAAAAGCACAAGACACAGGTTCAAGAAATTTTTGAGGATACAGTGCTTAAAAATTTCCAGAGACGCCAAGTGACACAATTTTTAGCAAGGCGTGAAATCGAGACGCCGCACTTCGGAAGGTTGATGATCTCTGTTGTTACGAAGATTATTTTTAATTTGATAAACTAAAAAATAACTGTCAACATCAGTATAAATTATCCCTATCCCTATCTTCACTTATTAAAATTGCAATATATTCCCAATCAACCCTAGAATTTGCACTAGTAAAATCATCGACCAAATAAATTTCAACAGTTTATTTCACATTTCACTTCGCCGTCATATCGTAATGGACAACTTGAGTTAATGCCGATATTTGCTGAAAAGCTTTCGGTATTACCGATAAAGTTTGGACTGTGTTGCTGACAGTTCTCAATGGCTAAGTTACGAGGAAGTGAAACAGCATAACCGCTCAACTGAGAGTCGGCATTTTAAATTGAGATTTTCATTTGTAAATATTGTGATAATAGAGATTTTAAATGAGTATTTGAATTGTGTAGCATTATTAGTAGGTACTTAAAGAAATAGTTTGAGTCACTTTGAAAATATTTTTTGACAAAATAAAAAGTAATTGTAATAAAGAAGCAAAAAGGCAATGAGACAACTTTTTCGCTCCGAACTCTGCCTGACAACCTAATATCTAGAATAAATCAAAAAGAGAAAAAACTACTTATATCAGGTGATGATTGATCACCTTGTACCTACAAATATAGGCTCAAAATTTAAGTCCAAAAATAAAGATAAAAAGTCTAATAACTATGAACAGAGCTGGCCCATGATTTCACAACATGTGTGTGTCGGAAGTCAAAACCTACTTTTAAATATTGCGCCCATGTAATATCCAAGTAAATAGCCGTCCGTAAATTACTCACCTTCTAGCCATTTCTCCTGAAGGACTGTGTACAATGCAAGTATAAGATTCTCCATTACCTTCCTTCACAACTCTTGGTATACTTAAAACCCCTTCTTCATTAGGTTCAAATATTTGACGCTTCACTCGAGAACCACTTTCAACAGAACCATCTAATCTCGGTATCTCTTCAATACCATTTGGATTTTCTAGATCTATATCAATTTCATATTCATAGTCTCTGGAGCCGAGATTTCGTTTTCTTCTCTTCGTGTTGGATCTTTTATATCGGGCGTGTTGTGTTATTACCGTAGTTAGAATTTTTTTCCCTTTATGTTCCCAGTCCAACTTGCTGTGAATAAGATTATGCATTGGAAGATTTCAATGTTTTCGGATTGAATTGAATCGAAGACAAAATGAAATGATCGATTTGCAGTTAGGTTACAACTAAGGGTCTCACCAAACTAGTCGACGCCTTTTCGGCAAAATGCGGGTAGAAAAAGCTTTATGTCAACGCAATAAGGGCGAACAAGACGTGAATTGGCTCGGCCATTCTCGGTCGAACGAGCCGAGCCGATTGACGTCTTGTTCGCCCTTATTGGGTTGACATAAAGCTTTTCCTACCCGCATTTTGCCGAAAAGGTGTCGACTGGTTTGGTGAGACCCTTACTCAATGATTACTTTAGACAATGCTAATGCGCCATTTTTTTTAACCTTAGTCGATGCAGTAAAGTTACATCAAGTTTAGTGTTCCACAGTTAAAAATGAACCCTTTTTTTCTGGAATTTTCGGTTTGACATAAGATGGTACAGAAATGCACATGCAGATGGTACAAAAAGTATAAATAGCACACCCCGGGAATTGAACCTGGTTCCTTGACAAATAAACCGTATCTGAGAATTCTCATTCTTACACCAAAGTACGTCACGGTTACACTTCGGAGTTTTTCTACACACAAATTATTGTTTCGAAATAAAAATAAAAATACAAGATTAATTTTTAATTACAACTACGAATTGAATGTGAATCGCCAGAAACGTGGTTACAAAATACGTAGAGAAACGAAACAAAAAATAAATCATTAACATTTCCTTAATTAGAATCACAAAACGCAATACCAAATAATTCGCAACAATCCTTTCTCCAACAAAACAGACGCAAAAGCAACGCTCACAGAACATCATAAAATACAGCTCCGAGAAATCACATCGAGAGCACACTTGCAAAAACAAGACGTTCCATTAACCCTTTAACGACCAAGACATTTTTTTCTATATATTTTTTATTTTGTACGTCAAAATGAGTTGTCAGGTGTTATAGGAGCTTAAGAAAAATAATAAAAAAAATCCACATATATACTATGTGAAGATATTGTATGTTGAGAATACTCAACATTGCCCAACTTTCAATAAACAACTAGTGATGACGTATGTTGAGTATTCTCAACATTGCGCATTGCTCAAGGACATAAATAATAAACAAATTACCTTGTATTTTATCAAAAAATACCTATTTTGCTAAAAGGGACATTTTCAATTTGCACTTTGGGCATTCCTTATTTGTATATCCGTTTTCAAGGTGTCTACACCCTCCTAAATCTGTATAAGTATAAACAGGCAAATCCTCTATATTAGCATATCAGACGCATCCGAGGGCCGTAGAAGATCTGAAGTCCTTATGGCGACAAGTTTGTTATTGACAATATCCGTCATACCAAAAATCAAAAACCAAAATCAAACTTTAATTTATGCAAGTAGGCCATAAGGGCTCTTTCACACATCCTCTGTTTACTCTACCAGCGCCTCGTAAATACCTTGATTGCCAAGAAGAATTTGCCCCAAGAAACTTGGCACAAAGTTTTTTATATCAAAATGTTAATTAATGTAGCCATAATTATCCACCAGTAACTTCGTCTTCGATATAGTCTTGTAGAATCTGAAGTGACGTATTACAAATACACACCGGCGTCAATTCTTGAGAATGGTCGTGTTACGCTCTACTGAGAATGATAGTATATCACGGATAGGACTATTGTTGTTGCCAATAAAAATGATAATGTGGTAATACCGATCATAGCGTCGGACAGTGCTTTTAGACATCACCATCGCCATCCCCCATGACGAGAATCTCGACAAGGTCGAGAAGGACAAGCTCAGCAAGTACGACAATTGGGCTCACGAGGTTACCGCCAAGTGGGATGTGGATTAGACAATCATCTTACCGATAGTCGTCGCAGCAAGATGTCTCGTACGAATAAAAGTCTCGACGAACATTTCAAAAGACTCAAGCTAGACGGTTCATTCAGGGGTTTAATTCAGAAGGCGATACTTCTTGATACGGTGCGTATCGGTCAGGAGGACTGTCTTCAGCCCTAACCATCGGTAGTTGTGTCTTGCGCCGCTGCCAATAGTACTTTAGGTTTGCTTTTTAATATTAGTTGTATGTTTTCTACTACTTTTTTTAAACATAAATATTGTAAAAACCTTCCCATAGATGAAAATAAATACATAAAAAGAAATTTCTCTGAGAGTGTTACTGGAATATTTTGAAATGGATTATATTTATCGTCAAAAGGGAAATGTAGTCTCTGAAGAGAGATGGCAGGGAATAAGGTTCAGAGCGATAAGACAATTTTTTCTTCAGAGCAGTAGCTGCAGCGGTAGCTGCTGTCAGCAGAAGAAGCAGTTCATGTCAGAACTTAGGCACTAGTGCCATTATTTTGATGATGTGACCTTATTTAAGATAACCCCAAGTTAGCAAACGAAAAAAAAAGATGCAGTAAACACACCACATCCAAAAGCATGAATGTTAATGCAAAAAACACAGTAAACGTAGTTATTGTTGAAAATAGGCTAGTCGTGTTAATAACCCTTATCTTCGCAATGTTGAGAATACTTAACATGTACCCCAGCGGGTGAACGCTTCAAAGTCTCGCAATGTTGAGAATACTCAACATGCAAATTTGCATCGTTATTATGCGTTAGATTTAAATCAATTACATTACATATATACGGCAATGTAACGCACAACTCTTAAAAAACTTAATGCAATACTAGTTTTAATCACAGTAGAATGAAAATCATTTTTAAATATTTTTTTATTACTTCGTGTCCAGCGGTCGCGTGTTACCTCGGCGCAATCTTGCCTCTAGGTGTCATTATAGGCATGTCCCGGCAAGAAACTTGTATGTCTTAGATGCATTCGGATATAAGGAATTACTTTATTAATATAATTTTCAGAAGTTAAGAAAGATAAAGCGTTGAGATTTTTTTGTCTCGGACGTTGAGAATACTCAACGTTGCGAAGAAAAGGGTTAATTAATTTCAAACATAGGTTGCCCGCGTTAAAATTATGAGTTGTTATCTTTTAATTTATAGTACCTGATAGGGAATCCGTAGTAGGGGCACCGGAGTTTCAGGGGCTCGCCGCTTTGTATTTTTATTGGTGGTAAAGATCTGATATACGGTGGGCCTAAAACGAAAATGGTGTCGTTAAAATGTGGAGTTAAACACACATGGAGGTCGTTTTTGTCTGGTATTTGTTATTAAAAGATGAGAGGATTTTCTCGGTGTTTGATTGCGGTTGAATTTTGTCTACTGTCGTTGTAATTGTTGCTTTCTATCGTCATTTTATGAAGGAAATAAGGTTTATAATACTTTTTCCTGTATCAGCTGGTGAGGCTAGGTTGTCTGATGTTTCATTAGCTGCTTGTAATTCCTGCTTGCCTGGTAAAATATTTTCCCCGAATTATTTTCCATTTCTCTTTTTTTTTTAATCTTAACATCCTAGCAGAAATATAAAAAAACGATCAATCAATTTCAAACACAAAAAAGCCGCGAGACTCACTCAGAAAAAAATTCATAAAACTCACGTCCTAAATCTAGCTTAGCTCGACATGTTTCCGACGAGTCCGAATGCTTGGGTACAACTGGGCGCAAACAGAGTTTCTTGGCTTTGAGGAAGAGGACACGTGTCCCCAGCAACGTCGGGCGAAGTTGCGCGACGCTGCCGGACTTCACTCGACATGTCGCGCGACTTATATACACGTATATGTATACACATGTCGCGCGACATGTCGACCGAAGTCCGGCAACGTCGCGCTACTTCGCTCGACATGTCGCACGACACGTGTCGCGGCACATTTGTCTCCTAATGTATCCTTGGCTTTGACGTGAACAAAAACTTACCATATACATCTATTCTAGCGGAATGGCTGAGACTGGATTCGCCTTCTATTGCTGTACAGGAATATAAACCGCCGTCTTCGACTCTTGCTCGTGATATATTTAAATGGGAGACCACGCCTACTCCCGTTGGCGACATCATTTGACCGATGGTGTATCTATGAAAGTAATCAAATACAGAGGTCTCGGCTCTGAATACCTGTTCTTACCATTCGGAGTCGAGACCTTAGGTCCGTGGGGCCCCAGCGCAAACAACCTTGTAAAAGAGATCTCCAAGCGACTGGTAGATACAACTGGAGACCGAAGAGCTGGCAGCTTCCTCGCTCAACGCATCAGCATTGCGATACAGCGAGGAAACGCTGCCAGCGTCTTTGGGACCATGCCTCGGGGGTGCCCTTTTTTAAATATAGTCTAGTTTTTAAGTTAGTTATTATTTTAGTTAGTTATTTTATTTTTGGTATTGCGTAATGTTATATTTTTAAATAAATCTATTGATTAGTAAGTTTATTTTAGTTACGATTACCATAAATTTGGAAAGTGAGAGCGAGTCCAATTCAAAAGTATTTGAGAGTTTCTTTGCAAAAAAAAGGCTGCCGGAGACAGCTAAGAGCTGGTTCCAACTATGTCGGACGTCGGGCCGATTTTTAATCGGGTGCTGGCGCCACTGTTCACACTAGTCGGTTATTCGCCACGACAATGTGAATGCGCGAATGCGACGCGCGAGAGATACAGGGGTTGAGGCGCGGGCGAGGTTGGCGCGACATCCGATATTATGTGAACAGCGCGGCCGACATGATATTTTTACCGGCCGTGTGGGCTGACAAAATGCCCGACATTTTAAGTCGGATCCGACACAAAATCGTTGTCAACAGTTTCATATTAAATTTTGGATCAGGATGACTTCGGCCACAGTTCCATTTCGTCACCTTCTTAAGTCGTCCACAGTGCCATGTCGTCAGCCTACAATTCCTAAATCGTCACCTTCCTAACTCGTCCACTTTCTGATATCGTCAATACCCCATTTTGTCTACATTCCTATTTTGACCACAGTGCCAACTCGTCCACTTTCTGATATCGTCAATATCCATTTTTGTCTACATTCTTATTTCGACCAAAGTGCTAACTCGTCCACTTTCTGATATCGACCTCAGTGCTACTTGGTCAGCATGACCAGTGCCAACTCGTCCGCATTCCTATATCGACCTCAGTGCCAACTCGTCCACATTGAACACGAATCTTCGTACTCGAGTGTGGGTGTTCAATATGTTTGCTATATGCATAGTTGACGAGTTAGCACTGTGGTCTAAATAGTAATGTTGACCAGTTGGCACTGTGGTCTAAATAGTAATTGTTGACGAGTTGGCACTGTGGTCTAAATAGTAATGTTGACGAGTTGACACTCTAGACTAATTAGGAATGTTGACGATTTGGCACTGTAGTCTAATTACGAATGTAACCGAGTTGGTACAGTGGCCTACGTAAGAAAGCGGACGAGATAGGGAAGTGACGATATAGGAATGCTGGCGAAATGGAACAGTAGACCATATGCGAATGAGAACGACTTAAGAAGGTGACGAAATGGAACTGTGGCCGAAGTCATCGTGAGCCTAAATTTTGCCGCTACGATACCCGATAAACGAGATCTAAGGTAAAAGCCCCAGTTAACAACAGTTTAAGGACCAGTAGCAGTAATAGATAAATAGTTCTAAATTCAAAGATCATTATAGTTGCAGTTACGATTAATAAAGAAAGGACTATTCCTTAGTGGGTATTAAATAAAGAGTTCATTACTCTTGTTCCATGTACTGGCGATGTAGTTTCCTTTATGTTTCTAAAAAAATATATGTAACGAGAGTTAAAATTACCCATACCTTTGCTCTGTGTTTGAAGATATCACGATACCATCTCGGTCCCAAATGAATCGCGGCGGCCTCTCTCCCGTCGCCGCGCAGTGTAAACTAACCTAGAAATAACATTAAACAATTTACCACATTTCATCATTACTAGGCTTAGGACTTTTGGATGCTCGCCGTGGTTCTAGAATCCATGGAGTCGCCATTATCTTTAATATTTTTTGACAATGGCAAATCAATAAAACTAAGTGTCATCATTTATGCGGATATAATCAGTAACTAATTCATTTTATCATAACTCTACACAAGTTACAGTACCTCATCGGAGTTTCAATAGTGCCGAATAAAACATACCTATTAGCTGCGAGAAGATATTTTAGTTTTAATTAATCAAATTAAATTATTATGTTCGAGTTAGTACATATTTTACTAGACTATTTTTTAGACTTAGAAAAAAATCTTACTATAATTTTAACATAAATGGCGACTCCATGGATTCCAGAACCACGCGAGGATCCAAAAGTCCTAAGCCTAATCATTACATAACCCTGTTAACTTTTAGAAAATGGACCATATTTTAAGCATAAACGAAGAGACTTGAAACCAGACTAATAGATCAACCGTCGATCGACGGCATGGATCGATGGTAGATTGGAATAAAGCGGAGGTTAAAAGAACAGCGTCGACCGCTGTCATCGACTAGCAATTGATCGATGGGTTAGTGGACGGGTATCCATCGATCAATTAAAGCTATTAGACCGGGCGATCAACATCGATCGACCGTGACCGATGCCGTCCATCGACGATCGATCGATTGACATATTTTATCGATGTCGATGATTGGTAACACCCAAGGATTACAATTTTAATTGTTAAATCCTCGCACGTTTTTAAGTAAAGCCAAGGCGTCACCGCATAATGATAATACCGTTTGGATTGAGAACAATAAAACAAATAGTAAATTAGTAATAAATTAATGTTATTGCAATTATATTAATATTACTTTTGAATTCCTGAGAAAAAAATGTCCGAAAGTCTTAATCTGAAAGAAACGGAGTATAACCTACTTAATAAACTTTTAAATAAAAAGTTACTCGTTTGCGGCTTTTGCTCTGTTTATAAAGTAAAAAGAGTTAGTTGTTTCTATACTAATAGTTTTTTCTACCGGGTTTGAAAAACTCATAAACTGAAAAACATTCTCGAAAGTCATTAAAGATTATAAAATAGAGACTCGGAGAAAAAAATAAATGCCGAACGTTTGAAGAAAAATATTTTTCTAAGCGGCCAGCAATTTAAAATAAATTGCACCAGGCGTTTGCAATCGAAACTTTATTCGGTCACGTCTAGTATTTTTTTTCTTTTAAGAGGCCATGCATTATTTTGCAGCCAGTGACTTTTTGCAGTCAATTTTGGGCATGTTAAGAGGTTCCAGCGTATTTGTTAGGATTATGTCTACCTAACGTCTATTTGTCAAACTTAGATACTAAAATAGTAGGTACCCAGATTTTGTAAGTAAGTTATACTGTAAAATAATCAAATAAACGTTTTTAAATTTAGTTGACGACTATAGTCACATCTTTTCTTTTAATAAAAACATGGCCACTTGCATCCAGGCCGCAAACACTATCGATTGTTTCGAGTATACCACTAAACAATGAAATGTATTATTTGAGAAATCAATATCTGCAGTTGTCAAATTATAGTATCCTAGATAAACAAAAAAGAAACATCACTATTTATTATTTAATTTTATGTCAAAACAAGATGAGAATTTCTACGGAAATAATTTGAAATTATTTCGAATTAGAACTGTAAATTATTATTACAAATACATTTACTATTTTTTGCTATAATGTCTTCAATTCAAAGGTCATCACAATTTGCGGCGATACCTTGATTTACTTCAAAATACCTATGTGAGAATTTGACTATATAATTCTCATCTTAAAAATAAACAGAGTATAACACTCTTAAGGTGGTTGCTCTTCCATACTAATTTCCATGCACATTCC
>BHDV01069938.1:139968-169426 GCA_005406045.1 Adoxophyes honmai | reverse complement strand
AAAAAAAAAAAAAAAAAAAAAAAAAAAAAATACAGCCGAATTGAATACCTCCTTTTTTGAAGTCGGTTAAAAACCTTTTTTAATAGCCGCGTAACTGTCATAAAGTGGAAGCAAACATAAAGTATCGGACCCTTTCCTAATTATCCCTTGGCAGATGCCACTGAAGCGTTGTATGACACATAAAACTACACACTACCTTTCAACTTTTGCCGTTAGAGAGCAAAATTTCGTATCAATTTGAACTTTAACGTGAGATATTAGGGGTGGTTGCGGTTTGCGCGGCGGTAAAGTTAGGTTGGTTAAGGCATAGTTTTATGGTCGGATGTTTGGAAAGTGCAAGTGTTCAGTGGAAAGAAGGCTGTTTATCGCTTGCCCCGGACGGGTCGACTCGTTACACGTACCGTTTATGTACCTAATGTACGGATTGTGAAAGCTTCGCGTAGTTTAGGTATCAGATAACTACCGTGGTAACACTGCTCTTATTTTTTTGTTACGGGCGTGAGGAGACCCTGTTTGTTGCTTTGTTATTTGTGGGAATGAGTGTCAGGTTAAGCAAGATTTAGTTGCTTACAATAGCGCAAATAGCTCCTGTGTGGTGTCGGAATAGAATACCACCATTTCTTCAGTGGATGTCGTAATAAGCGACTAAGGAAATAGGTTAAGCTATATTTTGGGCAAGATGGACAGACGACTTGATAAAGGTCGCCGGAAAAGGCTGGTTGCAGTTCGCTTCCAACAGGTATTCATGGAAGCCTAAAGAGGAGGTTTTCGCGTTAACATTATTTTATGGTAGGTTTTTATCCTAACCCTGACCCAAACGTGCATGAATTGCTTAAGCATGCTTATATAATCATATTCATCATTATTTTGCAATGAAGATAAGGAAAACATTTTTGCATTTTAATGTAAGGAAAAATACACAATAACAAGCCGCAGGACAATCGAAGCAAATTATTTTGCGTCGGTCTCAAATAACAGCGGAATGATAAATTGAAATATCTTTCTTGTCCAAAAATAATTTGTCCAATCCATATTAGTATAGATAAAACTGATGTAGTAGGCACAGTTGAAATAAGTAATTATATTTTCCATAAAATACACATTTTGAAGTTCATTCTTCTCATCAGTCTAAGACATGTCAGACAAGACCAATCAACCGACTAAACATGGTGTTGAACTTTGTTACAACGTAGACAAAACTTAACATTGTTTTAATGTAGGTATAAAACATAATACTCGTATTCATTATAATGCTGCATTTCGTATTATTTTGTAACTGATTATTGTAGTAGTAGCAATATGTAAACGTATAAATCTTTTCATATACGCTTTATTATATTTCAAATTGCGATACGCTGAGCATATTAAGCACAAACTTAGTGTATTTAATATACATACAAATACATGGGCGTAGCCAGGGGGGGGGGTTGGGGGTTCAAACCCCCCGAACAGTTCAGGCTCCCATACAACAATGGAACCCTTCGCACCCGAGTCCGACTCGCACTTGGCCGATTTTTTTCCGTCTACCCCCCCAAAACTAAATCCTGGCTACGCCCGTGTACAAACATCATGCGCGTGTTCTCGAACGGAGTAGGCAGAGCATAATATGAGCGCTACATAGACAAATCCATTACTTATTCACATCTAGCATATTCTTTAGGCTTTAAGCTAAGAGGTACTATAATGACAGGTTGTTAGCCTTCCTAAAATAAACCTATTTTCTTTGTCATCATCAGCCTATATACGTCCCACTGCAGGGCATAGGCCTCCTCTCAGTATGAGAGGGCTTGAGCGATAGTTCCCACGCGGGCCCAGTGCGGATTGGGAACTTCACACACAACGTTGAATTACTTCGTCGCTGTGTGTAGGTTTCCTCACGTGAATAGCTCGTGATAAATATCAAATTTGATATCGCACATAAACTCCGAAAAATTCAGAGGTGCGGGCCCGGGGTTTGAACCCACGACCCTTTGCTTGAGAGGCCACAGTTCGAACCGCTGGGCTATCACGGCTTCGAACTATCTATTTTCTTTGTCGCCTCTTACGATTATCTACGAAAAATATAAAGAGGTGTTATTCTAAACACGACACCACAAGGAAAATAATATAACTAATCATACATACATACATATTCTCACGCCTGTATTCCCAAGAGGGGTAGGCAGAGCAAATGAATTCAAAAATCCAGTGCCACGTTTAGCAATTTCAGGGTAACCAGATGGTCAAACGTGATATTGCAGTGACAGGTTGCTAGCCCATCGCCCACAATACACTAACCCTTTCCCAGAGTCGACTCTTACGACACCCACGGGAAGAAAGGGGGAGGTGCTATTCTAACCCGGCACCACACGGGAGAAATATAACTAATCATAATAAAATTATATATAAAATATGTTAAAATATAATTTTCTGCCAAGCTATACGTAGTTCTAAACATAAGAGTACCTACTGGGTTTATTCCCGCGGTCAATTGAGGTGCCATCTATGGGGAGACGCAAGAACCTCGCCTTTGTATTCAGGCGGGCTCGATGGGATAAGCCGACCTAAATGGTGGAATAGCACAATGGCTCCAGATATATTAGCAGGTACCAATGCTTGAGGGTGTACGTAAGTAGCCATATATTTTACACACACATGTTGGGAATTCATCACGCCTGTATTCCCAAATGGGGTAGGCAGAGCACACAAAACACTATAATAGTCGAAACCAACACTTTTTCACGGTTCGTTCAGATAATTAGAATTTTTTATCATAATTAACAAGAATACTGATATTATTGAACTTCATTGAAATTTACAACTTACAATTTTACAATCTTAATCGGAAATACATCTATGTACATACAATCATGCCTGTGTTCCCAATTGGGGTAAGCAGAGTACACGAAACTTGATATAGACAAAACCATGACTATGACTATATCACGCTTTGCAGCCACTTCTAGCATCGTTTTAGGTTTTTAAAGATGGAAGAGGTAGAATAGTGACAGGTTGCTAGCCTGTCGCCTAAAGCATACCGAAGCATATTTCCTTAGTCGCCTCTTACGACATTCACGGAAGAAAAAGAGAGGTGTTATTCTATCCCGACACCACACGGCAAAAAATAAATAAATTGGCAATATATTATATAGTATTTGTTGTACAGTTACTTCACCATGTTTGTTGTATCCTCTCTTTTTGTCGGTCTCAATAATTTCGTTTCCTCTCTGCCTCTCAAAGGTTGGCTGTAAGAGATCCCTTAAGGGATAAGTCCGCCTTTGTACTTAGCCGTTTCATTTGTATTTAATTTTTGTTTTTTGTATTTTGTGTTTTTCCTTTTTGTACAATAAAGTGTTTTACTTACGTTAGTAATTACTTAAATATATCAAAAAACTACTTTGCAACATTTCTATCAGCTGTCAAGAAAAATATACCGATTTGTTGGAAAATGTCTGCTAAGTTTCTGTCTATGATTGGTTAATCGAAGATTGAGATGAGATATAAGTTTTGAATTTAATTCTGTAAGATTAGTAGATGAGCAGCTATGTTCACGCACTCCACAGGGGTCAAACCAACATAATCGAAAATATAGCTTTACATCGTTAATTTGTTTTGTGTATTATCCGTATAATTTTTCAAGATGTGTGAGTCTCATGGTAGTTTAATGTACAATATGCCAACACTAGGGTACTATATGACACACTTTTCAAAAGATTACAGAAAAAAAAACACCTGTACCCCTACGAACTCTTTAAACGTCACAAGAAAACTGGTTGTGTTATTTCTGTAATAAATAAATTGCAGTTCTTGAAAACTGTACACCTATCACAGGTTTGGTAGCAACTGTTATCTATTTCTTAATGATCATTTGTAAGAATCTTGAATTTGAACAGTGGAACATTTTTATATAACAAAGTGACAGTAGTAAAGTACTTAATCCGCATACATTGTTGGTTTGTTTTGCATGTTGTGATACCCTCTTAAAGCGCCTGAAAGTTGAATGTCTTACGAAGAAGTTTAAGACTCGATTCCTGTGTTTTATTTCCACTTCTGCCAGAGCGACACCTATGAGTCTGTAGTGTAACTTTAAATGTTCATATCTTGCAAATATAGTAAAACTAGTAATTGTTTCAATCTTGGATATAATATAAAACCACTTTGTTTCCTGTGTGTGAACTAATTTGATCAACTATCTATTTCACAGTAGGTATTCTTTGTCAAATCGTGTGCGTACCTAAATATAGCTGGGCCACATAAGAACACAAATCAGTACAGATTGTAGAACTATAAACAGAAAGCTAAATTTCATCGCATTTCAGCGTCGAACTAATGTATTTGATAATCTCAGCCTAAAGCTACATTTTATGTTTCCATTCCGTGCAACAAGTGAGCGGTCAACGTGTTGACCAAAAATATCGTAACAAAAGACGATTGACGGGTCGCCGGTCAAACGATACGCTTTCAGGAAATTCTGAATAATTTTGCCAATACTCGCTATATTGGTAACCTTATAGTGTTGTTGTTTCGTCCGCTGTTAACTTTGTTAACTGCTTTCCCTAATGATTTTGTCTGCAAGAGATTAATTTTTGTTTTAAAACAAATTTAAACTTTGTATATTAGTAACAGATAGTCTGAGGTATCAATTAAACCTCTGATAACTTTAGTAGACTTTTAAAAGTCAAAAGAACTTCATCGCTTCGTAAATCTTACGCCCGCAATAAAACATTTAATGTTACAATCTAAAACCTCTCGTTTTCTAAAAATATCGTCGATTTAGCTAACTTTTCTTTGTGTATATTTGAAGTACTTTAGGAGAACAGATAACAGTCCCTGAATCGCTTAAAAAATGCGTCGCACGCCAGTAAAACTAACGCGAAGTAGGAAGATATTGCAATAAAAGTACCCACGGCTTTCCGTGGCCAACTATTTCTATGATCATCCACAGTAGTATTGGAAAAGTTTTTCGATCTACTGAATAGTGAGGAATACGTGGGACATAAACGGTGCAGATGGGCTCGCTGCTATTATTCTACAACACAATGTTGAGCGTTTTATACTCGTCTTGTTATACGTAAAATGTTGGAATGTTGGAGGTACCGTCTTTTAAACAGTGTATAAAGTCGGCGTTCGAGGGTTACTGTTGATTAGGTTCAGTTAGATACAATGTTCGCCTATCTGTATGAAATTTCATCACCGAAGATATATGGGTATCATCAACATGTTAGTCAAATATCTGACAGACAGTTCAAAAGGTGTTTAGTTCAAGTTTTAGCTCTGAACAGGAGCAATGTAAGTTGCATTGGAAACGAAGAGGCAAATAATTAACAACGCAACCATTTAAACCAAACGAATTATTATTTCATCTAAGCTATACATAATGTATAAGAATTAAAAAGGTCTTTAAAATAATACCTAAGGTTAATCCTTAATGTTTTTTCTCGAAACTGAACAGTTTATGCAAGAGACACTTCCGTATTGGTAAAATGTGTCCCGTAACTTCTAAAATAAGAAAATTAAAAAACCAAATGGAGTAGGCAGAGCACACGAAACTCTACTTAGAAAAAGCCAAAATTATTATACGTTTCATGTCCCCTTCTAGCATATTGCTTTAAGTTGACAGGTATAATAGCAACTGGTTGCTAGCCTGTCGACTAATATATACCTATTTCCTTAGTCGCTTGTTACGACATCCACAGAAGAAATTGTAGAACATCGGAATATAAATCGCCTTTATTTGGTATCGATTGTAGTAACGTTAATGTGGTTTATGATGGCACTTCATGGTAGTGGTTGCAGGTGCTTGGCGAGAGGCGTCGGTATGCGTTTCATACTTCGAGGGCGTGTTGAGGCAGTATTCTCAACTCACTAGACAAAGTAATTTATATTATTTATATTATACATTGATTACCCAGAAGTTGTAACTGAAGAGTGAGTGTATAGTCACAAATGTTATGATCAATTTCCAATCTGGGACAACGTATATTGCCGGTAAGGTATAAAAATCATAAGCTACTAAACATAGATTTATTGTAGGTTTTTTTATTTGATTTCTTTAGTTAATTCATAAAAATACTCTCTTTAGTTCCTTTTGCAGTATGATTATTTAATATTATCATTGGTTACGACTGTATTTTGCAAATAAAACACAAACTTTTTTACTTCTGACATAAATAGCTCGACAAAATATCTACCACTCTCAGAATCAACGCCTTCACGGGAATGTCGAACACAGGCGATGCACGCACACAACACGTTTGTAGCTCACCGGGTCACTCGTGTCAGCCCGCGGCGCTTTATGATCGCGAGTGTACTGGCGGTGCAACAATGCGCGCGACTGTACCGTGTATCCATGAAGATGGTAAACAGTGGTACAGCCACAAGCACTTGTCGCCAAAGCGTCAAACTTTATTTCTGACATACCGGAGAATGCTGTTGAATAAATATGGTAATGATTTTCTTAGTCATCCTACAATGCAATAGAAATATCCACTTGGTGGAAATGTTGTATTTAGTACTTCAATTAGATTGAGGAAAACCATAGGACGCGTATTTGAAAATCGACAAGGGTAAGATTTTATTTAATTGAGAAGGATAATTTTCCCAGGAAATACTTCACACAGGTTTTTAGACCCGAAAACCCGACCACTGGGTAAAATATTCACGGTGAATTGCCGGCCACCCTGTATTAATAATCAATTTACACAAGTATACAAAATTTGAAAGCAATCGGTTACCAGGAAGTGGATCCAAAACTCGCAAGAGCTGTTTACAAACAAACGAACACCGGAATAAGCAAAACAAGAGTAAAACTTGAACGAAAACAAAACACCCGCGCAAGTTATCATATAAAAATCAGGCAACAGTGTTACAACTAAGACATCGCGTACCTTCGGAGAGCGAGTTAGTGGATGCCGATGTTTTGAAACCCGTCGGCGCAAATAACATTAGCATAGTTATCGAACGCCGGATGAGACCTCCGTAAAGGTCCCGGCGGGCCGGGGACGGCTCTTAAACCCGCTTTTCCGATAATGACTATCGATGATTCCGCCCCAAAGAGGCCCGCGTACAATATTATTACGTAGTTTCCCCGTTGTGGGAAATTGCGAAATAAAACATGGCCCCAGCATTCAGTTTGGAGGTATTTCGGGTATGCGGCCGATTTGTTGGTCAATTATTTCGAATGCGTTTCGATGGTCAATTGTTTTGAAATTGTATTATCATTTGTTTCTTTCTCATGCGAGCTGAAATGATGTCCCGCACGATAAGTTACTAGAACAACACCTAAGCAGTTACAAAGACTCCAAAAGAACAAAAAAATGAAGAGCTAATATCAAAAATCTCAGCCAAAAGTTTTCGAAAAAAAAACTGTGTTGTGCCGGGGTTAGACTATCTCCATTTCTTCCGTGGATGTCGTAAGAGGAGATTAAGGGGAGACTTGGTTAAGGTGTGTTTTGGGCGAGAAGCTAGCAACTTGTCATATTATTTTTATACCTGTATTATCTAACTCAGAGGTTTCCAAACTTTTTATTTCACAGATCCCTTTTCAAACGTTGTTTTCTTCGCTGGACCCCAAGCTGTTACATTTCTACCGAATTCCTTAATACATTTATTTTTACCAACACTACCTGGACCACTTTAGAAATCACCACAGGTCTCTTACATGGGTAGATCATAGTTTCTGTATTCTAATTACATTGTACCTAAACTGTATAATGGTATTATGCTACACATTAGTTCTGTTAAAATGCTATATGTTATTGCAAACGTAAGTATTACCTATTTTATGGAAATAAAGGTTTATGACTGCAAACTTACTAGAATATCTTTACCACTGTTGTTAAACCGTGTTTTTTATGAAGGAAACAATTTATAACTATTATGTTGATACAGATTTCGGGCACAGAATAACGCTTCTTCATTTATTTTCTTCTGTAGACGTAAGAGGCAAATAAAAACAGGTTAACGTACGTTTTATTCGACAGTCTAGCAATCGGTGACAGGTGTAAAACTGACTATGGTGATTAATTAGCTTTAATTAATTAAGTTAAGATGTTGAGCCCGGATAAGTAATATTATGTACAAGATGCAGAACGCGTGCGTGATATTAACATTGTCCCATTTAGAAATTTCAGGTATGTCTACTTAACTTAAATACTACGCAAATGGGTGAAAATGAAATACAAATACATAATTTTTGTGATACAATAAACTGAAGACTTTATTATTATACTTAGTAAAAATTAAAAATAAAAACATTAAGTAGGTTCTCGTTCTCTCGCTTAAATTAAATGTATCCTTAAAAAATACGTGAAAGGGTTAGTAAAAAGCTAATTCTAAGAATCAAAATTATGTTCTAGGCATTTTTCTTTCTCACAATAAGGGCTGAAAGTAAATATAACGGCAGTCCCTGACGTGAGGGGTTCGCCAAATTCTAAAATTACCCAGGCCCGAATATTAATAATAAATATGAAATAATAACATCAATTCAGCCCTATACAAATCAAAACAGATGTTTGTTAAGCGGGGAAATTTTCGATTAATAATCTTTTCGTCGCATTAAAGCAGACGGTGGAATAAAGGATTGGGAGCGTGAGATCCAATTTGTTACAATCTCGGGGAAACGTTTTCAAATGAAACATTTTGTGTTCCCCGTGGAAGTTAAATTGTATTTCTTACAAGAACCTCGTTGGTTGGGCTTGTTTGCTTTGCGGATGAAACTTAACGTAAGCCCTTTCAATACTTACCTGCGGATTAATGTTTTTGAAGTTTTCGCCAGCGGTTTGTGACATAAGTGAGGAGCTAGTACTAGGCTCATTGGTAACCCTTGCATGAACTATTCGTTTGTGATTTTTCAAATCTTTTGATTGATTTTATTGACCACTTCAATCCTTTATTGGGAACTATACACATGAAGACCAAGTGACCTATTTCACACTTCGTACATTTATCACCATGTTCTATTAAGATTTAACTGTTTTTATAATGTGCAGCTATCTTACTCGTAATTTTACGTGGTAGTAGTGATTCAATTAATTAAAACAAAATTTCCATGATATTTTTTTATACTTTGGTGTTAAACTGTCAATTTTATTGCTACATCCCACCTTCATTAATACGATGGTAGTGTAAAAAAATCAAATGTTAAAACCTATCTATCTAATTTTGATAGTGAATGTTTAATTTAAAAAAAAACATTTTTGAACATATTAAATTTAAAAATACCTAGTATTAGTGAAAAATAAAATAACGAATTACTCACGTTGTTTATACCGAGATTAGCTCGACATGTTTCAGATCAATCCGTGATCCATCATTTGGAGCTATTGCGCCACGGCAGCGAACAGACGCGCATAGATGCGCGTAGTTTTATGTTTAAAATACCTAGTATTGGTGAAAAAGGGTGAAGTAAAAAAATTTACGTTTTTTAATAACACAATCATTCCATGTAAAAATGTTCGGTCAGTCTACATAAAATAGTAACAGAAAAAACATTTTTAGTTTTACCGGGATTTTAATTCAATTTGTACACTGACCTAAATAGAAGGTATTTTTGAAGCAAAAGCATTACAGTATATAAAAATAAACCTGGAAAAAAGTTTCGTTTAAAAAATATAGGCGTTCATGTTTTCTCTTTTATGCCGTAAGCAAAAACTATTTGATATATTGTGTATACTGCCTACATGTTCTTTGGCCGAGATTTATAAGTCCAAGCTGAAGGTCTGCCAAAGGGCTATGGGGCTCAGTATTTTGCGTTTTAAAAAGATGGCTGTGTCCAATTTCAAATAACACTTATCCGTTTCTTCTTTGGATGTCGTAAGGAGCGACTAATAATATAGTGAGTATGCTTTAGGCAACAAGCTAGCAATTGTTTACTATTATATCTCTCTCATCTGAAATTGTATTGTTCTAGTCTGTCTACCTCAATTAGGAATACAGTTTTTTTTATAAGTTGGATCGAATCCGCATCTTCACACTGCCTACCATACTGGCATCGCAGACGTGGGCAGAAAAATCAACAAATGTAAATTAAGTTGGATTGGGTTGGCCATTTCTCCCGCATGCTACTCTAAAGTGCTACCACAGAGTGGGTGCCTGATGGAGGCATCGCGGTCGTGGCAGATCAAAACAAAGTTGGCAGGATGATCTTTTTGTATTCAGAGGTGACTGATGAGATTTATGCCCTGAGAGTTTTTCCTGGACACAAATCCAGACTGTTACATCACATTATTATTATATTGTATTTTATAAGTAATATAAATATCCATTTGCTGATCCCTAAATTACTACTCTTCTTTTCTTTGTACTTTTTACTTTTCATTTGCGACTTATCCGTTTTTTTTTTGTGTAATAAAGAGTTTTTACTTACTTAAAGTAGTTACAGTAATACAGCGTAAAGAAGTCCCACTGCTACGCATAAGGTTCCTTTTACTTAGAAATGCAAACTACATACATACGTATTCTCACGTCTGTATTCCCAAGAGGGGGGATTGACAGAGCACGTGAATTCAAAAATCCAGTGCCACGTTTTAGCAATTTCAGGGTAATCAGATGGTTAAACGTGATATTGCAGTGACAGGTTACTAGCCCATCGGCCACGATACACTAACCCTTTCCCAGAGTCGACTCTTACGACACCCATGGGAAGAAAGGAGGAGGTGCTATTCTAACCCGGCACGGGAAAAAAAAAACTTAGGAATGAAAAAAAAACTTTGAAAAACAAAAATTGATCACTACAATTTTCATTGGGATTTCTTTGCCAAAACAAAAATTACGTCCAAATAGGTCCTACGTCGAACCATAACTCGAAGAATACGCTGTCTAAAAACACAATTGTGCGTAAAATACAAAATAATTCACCACAAAACCAAGCATCAGGCTGCGCTCGTTTGATTAAAATGCGAACACATTTGCGATTCAAATCTTTTTTTTACTTATCATAAAGTATTCAAATGCTCAAGTTAATATTTCCGACACGTCTGTGGGAGGCTGCCTCCCCGCCTCCCGCGCTGCAATGTTTCATTGTGGAATGTATGGTCAGTAGGTATTCAATATTTAAGGATAATATTATCGCGGAGATTAGTGTAGAGAGTAATTTTAGATATTAAATGACTTTATATCTACAACAAAGCTTGAACTTTATTTAACCAAACGGAATATGAAAATAGACGGATGATTCGCGTTCAAGAAAATTCAGGAAGTATTTTAACCTGTTCTGATATTTTTTGGTTGATACGTTGCGTAGAACGCATTTTCATCAGATCACATGACACATTATAAAGTCTTTCACGCCACCTTTGATATACCTAGAACCTTTACGTTCCCACAACAGAATGACGCTTTTGTAGTGTAAAAAATCTTTAAGCATGCTGCATTAAATAAAACTCACAAACACCGACGGCAACATTATCCCCCCTCAACTCAACGAAAATCCACACTTGAATAAATAAGCCAAGAGTAACGTATTTCACCGCATATAAATAATCAATCTTATAACAGCATCGGGCCTCTATTATCCATGTCCTCAATACGTTACGGTCATTTGCCACCCGGGCGATCCCTAACAACGCCGATCACTCATCCGAGGGAATTATTTCCCGTACCTTATATCATCAAATGCTCTCACAGTCCACACTTTAAGGCTGTATAAGGCAGTATAAAGCTGTATAAGGCTGTACTACTTTCCGTTGGTGCGATATCCCCTATTCGATGGGATGAATGAGGCCCTAAGGAAATGATGAGAGTGGCGGTCGCCCATCAGCGTTATGTCACTGCGACGCCGAAGCATTGAGAGCTCTCTGATACGTTCATGTATTATTTTATTGAAATTACAGGCTGTAAAAGGGTTATGAAGACATACGTCAATCTGTGGGATGTAGAGGAATTGTTTTATTATTTTTTGCAACGCTGAGTAAGCTGATAAAATTGCGGAAGTAGGCCATACTGCGTTACAGTCTTAAGTTAGTTAGATTGATTTCTTGGCTTTCATAATTTGAAAATTTTGATTTCATCTGCACGTTTACCGGGTTTTGAAATTAGACGCTCAAATACAGAGGTCTCGGCTCTGAATACCTGTTCTTACCATTCGAAGTCGAGACCTTAGGTCCGTGCGGCCCCAGCGCAAACAACCTTGTAAAAGAGATCTCCAAGCGACTGGTAGATACAACTGGAGACCGAAGAGCTGGCAGCTTCCTCGCTCAACGCATCAGCATTGCGATACAGCGAGGAAACGCTGCCAGCGTCTTTGGGACCATGCCTCGGGGGTGCCCTTTTTTAAATATAGTCTAGTTTTTAAGTTAGTTATTACTTTAGTTAGTTATTTTGTTTTTGGTATTTTATTATTCAATTCGTAATAAAACACTTTGCAAAATCGAAAAAAAAAAAAAAAATATATTATACTTAAACCCAAAAAAATCACACATTTTTTCACGTCACTTCAGTATAATTTCCTACAGACAAAACGAAGAAGTAGGAAGTTCATCACCATGCTAATAGCTTTTCAGTAATAACCTAACGAATTGCTAAAGTGAACTAACATGGCACCTAATCGCAGCTCGTTACAGATATTAAAGGCAAGCAACTTCAAATTCATCCAGGTCGCCGAACAATGTTGATTCCTTGAAGATACCACCAACAACAGGAGATGGTAATCTATAAAAACTACATCCGATAATCTGGCATACCTAAGTTAACTATACGTACCTACTGTTTTGAACAGGACAGACTCTTTTGGAGGACCAGGCGAATCCCGAATAAGCCAGTGAAGCGCTGATTTCCGTTTTTGTTACTGGCGACAATATTTTCCTGTTTTGTTTGTAAAAGATTATGTTTATTCATCACAACTTGCAAAAAGAACAAGTAATTACTAAATAGGTACATTTTAACTTGCCTTACTTTGGTAAATACACAGAGTGGCCGAAAATTTAAAGTAAATATTTAATCAGTGATCGGGTAAATGTGTTTGAAAACCCCTGTCCAGTTTTCAATCCCGTAAATTTCTTAAAAAAAAATCCTAAAATCTGAAAACATTGCCCAGTTTTTTGTACTCCGGCCCTTAGTCAACCGCGTAGCGCGCATAGTACGCGCAGGCCAACGGGAGTTGCGTACGGGCCGTAAAGTGGATATAACACGGGGCACTGACCTGAAAAGCTATGAAACATTTATCTCCTACAAGGTCAATAATGAAGAATTTCAGGAAAAAAAATTACAGGGGTTTTCATGCGCGTATACCCGACCACTGGTTAACATAAATATTATTTACGGTCAATTACCGGCCACCCTGTATAGACATTTGTGGTACAGTATTTTCCTTTTTTTATTACATACATACATAACCGTCACGCCTTATTCCCTGCGGGGTAGGCAGAGACAACAGAGCGCCATTCGCTTCTATTCTGACATACTTCTCTCGCTTCACTCACATTCATAACTCTCGTCATACACGCTCGGCGGTTTCGGGTACTCCTAATTTGGGCGATAATCTAATCTGGTCGATATACGGTCTTCGGGGGCGCCCTCGACCGACTTGCCGAAACACACTTCCCTTGTAAATTTGCTTACATATCCTTGCTTCATCCATTCTCTCCACGTGCCCAAACCAACGCAGCATACCCTTCTCTATCCTTGATACAATACTCTCTTTCAGACCACACTTATCTCTAATCACGCTATTACGCACTCTATCAGTAAGTTTGATACCACTCATGCTTCGCAAAGAACGCATCTCAACCGCATTCACTCTACTTTCATGTCTCTTCTGCCACTCCCAACTCTCGTTGCCATACATCAAAGTAGGCACAAGCACACCGTTGTGAATAGCCAGCCGAGCATTCTTAGAAATGTCCTGACGGCTCACAACTGAGTGAAGTGCTCCATTCATTCGATTTCCCGCTTTCACTCTTCTTTCGATATCCTCATCGTACTTACCGTCACTCGTGAACATGCATCCCAAATACCTAAACTCTCTCATTTGTTCTAATCTTTCACTTCCAACTGTTATAACACATTCAGTCATCTCGTCGTTCTTCTCTATCACCATAACTTTCGTTTTACCTACATTCATTTTCATTCCCTTATTTTCAAAAGATTCGTACATTAGAGCCACTATTAGAATCACCTTTTGTTTTATTATTTATTAAAAATAATAAAAGATTTGAATTGTAAATATGAAACTAATACAATTTGATTGATAAATTTGCGATTTACTATTGCAAAACAATCAAAATAAAAAAAAACAAATCAAATTTATTCATAAAACTCACACAAAAAAGGAAATAATAAATATAAAATAATCTTAGGTCTAAAAAGTAATTAAAGTTAAGTCTATGCTAGGTTACAAGTGTGACCTGTGTGACAATAGGTTCTAAAAAATTATAATATAAATATCTCGAGCGTTTAAACAATGCAATACATTATCTTAATACATAATACTTAGTCGAAAAAATGCAGCACAAAAGGCATCTCCCGCATACATGTTAAGTGCCTCATAGTATCAAATTAGCGAAGACTTGCTGTTATAATTAAACGCGAGGAAGCTGCGTTTGACTGCTTCAAATTGTACAAAGTTATAGGGCAGGAATAAAGTTGTGTAAACTAGCGTACCTTTGTTGAGTTGCTCGTTAACACTTACTCCAAGCGATAACTAAGGCAGAAGCCATGTTAACTGCGTTCTGACATTTACTTGACATATTATACGTACGAGTACATGGATCAGAAACTTTGGCTTTCTAAGCAAGGTTGCGTCTTACAAAGCATTTCAACAGCTTATAGGTGAAATTTTATCATTGCATTATGCTACTGCGATCATAGTGAAATAATACAGATCTACTCCCGTATTTCTGTCGAAATTAGCTCGACATACTGTTTCGGGTCAATAAGTAACCCGTAATTTGGAGCCACGACGGCAGACAGACGCTCCAGATGATGGGTCATGTATTGACCCAAGACATGTCGAGCAAATCTCGGTATAAAGACGTGAATAGGTCCGTATTAATTCACTTTGAGTGAATCTCCGGTAGTTTTATTTACCTACAACAATTGCAGTTTAAAATTATATGTCACAATAAAATTGTCGAAGACATATTACTAGGGTTATACGCTGTTTCGTATGCAGTGCTGCTTGACTTTGTATCGTCAGTTGTAAATCGTAGTTCATAAAAATGCATATAGAGTGAGAAAAAAGATTAGAAATTAAAGAAAAGTGAAATTTTTCTTCACAAACGTCACTTTTTTATGTAGATTAAATTTGTATGAAACATTTGAAATCCTTTTTTGTCCATTTCCTACATTTTTACCCTGTCTAACTAAACACACGAGTAGTGTCGTGGAAATTGCACCTGAAATATTGCAATTTTAAGCATATATTTTAATATCACACCATATCGATTACATTCTCAACAAATGGCAATCAAAGATTGGCAATTAGACAATCGGCATGTCGATGTCGTCCGGGCCTCCTTCTGTAAATAGTGGGGACCTTTATAATTAGATTCGTAAGTTTCAACGATCTGATTTGATACTAACCTCTACTAAGGACCGTTAAAAGGACATTTGAGAATGGTATTCTAGACTTGCTATTCAATGGCTCAAACCGTAGTTGTTAAAAGTATGGAAAAGTGCCATATCTCGTCACTTTTTATAATTTGGTAATTTCTTAGTGAGTGATAAACTCGGAGGGTAGTTTACAAGTGGTAATTTTTAACCAAACCGTGACCCATTATAGGCAGCAACACCACTACATGCCATCACTCATTCCGACTGCTCGCAACTGACTTAAAAGACGTGAGTGTATCCGTTTTACTTCACTATGAATGAGTCTCACGGTAATTTTATGCTAAAAGTTGGCTAAAGTCTTTTATCAAAAAGGCAGTCGTATTTAAGAGTGACTAAAAATAGTTGTCACAAGGTAAGGGCTGGCCCGTTGAAGCCTGCGATGTACAAATAACAAGATCATAAAGTCAACGGAGTGGAACGGTTTAGCAAGTCCGCATCAAATCCCGGACCAAGTCAAAGAGTCACTTTGATAACATTCCCGACCCGAAGGTTTAATTTGTATAAATCAAATTTGGTACCGTTTAACATAGGCTCATTTCGTTATGGGACGTTGTGGATTTAATGTCAGTTATTGAGTTGGAGCGGCTCTGCTGTCAACGTTGTTTTAAACTAGTCTTTGAAGCTTTAGTTACTTTTTGAACGAGGTATTTTTGTTTAAAAACAATTCACGCTCTCAAGGATTTAGAAAATGCAGTACCACCCCTCTATTGCAATAAGTCACTAGGGGATGTTTCATCAAATAATCAAAACACGTACGCGTGTCCACATGAAAATAAAATGCATTCATGTAAAATTAAATGGAAATTCGACGATATTAATTTGACTATGGTGTTAAATTTTGTTTAACTATGATGTTCGTTCGTATGTAACAATGGCTTTTATCATGGTTAATAGATCCATATTTTGATACAACGCACTTGACTGTTCAGTAAACTTCAAAATTTCAGGAAACTTTTCTATTTAATCTAATCCATATTGAACATAAAACTACATTAATAACAAAATAAGCCGACGTGTTTGGCCAAACGCAACTTAAAGACGTACTTTTTTAATGTTCGTTTCCATATTAACTCCGTCTTTAGAATTATATCTTGCCAATTCTTCCGTGGATGACTTAAGAGTCGACTACGCAAATAGCCGAAGTTTTTTTTTTCTTTTAAGTAGAGTTTTTTTATTTATCTGTGCAATACCCTATTTGGTGGCATATGCTACCTAATGATCAATATTATGTTCTGTATTGTTTTAATTCGCTTTGATTTTTGGCTTCTGATTTGATTTATCATTGAGGATTTAAGGTTTTATAATAACCAGAATGTAGGTGGTGTTTATTCGTGTTAATGTGTATAGGTACCAATATAATATACGAACTCGCGGATGTCCATCGACCTATCTGGGTAGGTTTGTGTACAGGATGGTTTCATTTAAAAAGGCACAAACGCCCTGAATAATATACTACGTGTTTCAGAGTTAATTGAAACCATGCCGTACGGTATCGTTTGAACCGTGCGTATATTGCACCGTATTTCTACGGTCAAACTGGCATCACGCTCGGTAGGTACTTTAAACTGCCATGTTTTTGTTTCTTTTTTAGCTCTCTACTCGGTGATATTTTGATAAGGCGTTTCAATAGTTCCACTTGTCTGTAAAAATTACCAAACAATAGGCATTCATTTTGGAAAACAGGAAATCTAAAAACAATTGAAAACAGCATCAAAATCTGCAGCCGATTTGTATAAACAAAGCAGCCGACTCATTGATAGAGAAATAAAACAAACAAGCTCCAAAAAATACGTCTTTATATCGGAATCAGCTCGACGTGTTTTCCATATTGCCCCGAACTATCTCGAGCTAATCTCCAATGTGACCAGTTGAATCTCCCGGTAGAAGAAATATTTTGTCAAAAGATTGCAATTATGTATGATGCTCAAAAACGCATCCAATTATCCCTTAATAATTTTGTGTCTCACCCGTAACTGATCAACGACATGAGATTTTTGTCTCAAGCTTTTGTGTAACTTGCCCAGTTAATGAGTTGTTAGTTCCGTTCAACCATTGTTACTGTTTGTAAGTCTAATAACGGAAGTGTAATTTATAATTGCGCTGAAATTTAGCGTATAGGTATAAATTGGATAACATGCAATAATTTGATAATAAGTTACGGAAAATCTGTAAAAACGACATAGTTCCATCGTGTTTGAATTTGTTAGACTTGTCCGGACAAATCCTTAGACCACACATTATAACCGCTTGCGATGCATGTTGTAAATGTCTTTATAAAATTGACTAACATAACCTAAATTCCAAAAATCCACAATTTCACTCGCAACTGCCGATTCTAAGCTAGCTTAGAAATAC
Organism: Adoxophyes honmai; assembly: GCA_005406045.1. NCBI lineage: Eukaryota > Metazoa > Arthropoda > Insecta > Lepidoptera > Tortricidae > Adoxophyes > Adoxophyes honmai. The sequence goes on along the minus strand of BHDV01069938.1, from coordinate 151,543 downwards.
TAACAACAGGTGTGTTCGCTACCCACATCTTTGTATTACCGTAGAATGGAATCACGTAAAATATGATTTTGTCGAACGTGAAACGGAACGTTGCAAAATACACTACTACGTGTAACGGAACGCCTGCAAGTGAAATATGCTTTACCACAGTCACGTTTATACAGCCAATCGAAACTGCGTTAACGATAGAAGCCGGTAATGAAAAAAATACAGCGTGTCGCTAAAAAAGAGCACTGCGGATATTTTGCTGTTTTTTTTCTATAATTATGTCAATCAGTTCAGGTAAGACTAAAATCTCTATTCTAAAGAGGCTATCACTAAAATATCTATTCTATTTTATCTTACTATATATTTTAATTGTCCTAAAAGTGGTTAAAAAGCGGAAAATCGTCATGACATTGTCTGCGTAACTCTTCTATCTTGGAGGTGATTGTGTCATAGAATGAAGTAAAACAAATTATAATAATTATTCTGTCAATTTTGTTTGAGCTTGCTTTTTAATCCCACCACTGGTTAAAATATATTTCCGGTCATACATACATTATACAGGGTGTTAGGTAATGAGTGGATAACCCTTGACCTGCGGATAGAGGGCACTTAGGACGTTATGACCTAAAACCTAAAATAGGTCTAGTAAAAGTCGCACGGTTTTCGAGATATTTGGACTTTTAGTTTTTTTTTTTCAAAAATGAACATCCTTGTTCAATGTTTCGATTATAGCATCATTGTAAGGTGTTTTTTTTTTTAATTTTTATTTTTGCTCAATATTACTGAATACTAGTGTTATCAGACAGGAATCACCATTTTTGTGAACCATCAATAAATTTTGGGAAAAAAAAACGCAAACGTGAATTTTGCATTTTCAATCGTACATGGATCGAACATTCAACTCTCATGGTGAAAAAAAAAATACACTACCGTCTAGTTGCCCATAAGCTTAAAAACATGTGTATTTAATGGAAATTTTAAAATAGTAAACATTTGTCGGTATCACTAATAAAACTTTTGAAAAAGTCGGGTAAAGGACAAAGCAGCCGATACTATTAAGTCTAGTTTCTCATAAAATGACTGAAACGATGCCGCCGTTGAATAAAAAAATAGTCAAATGGTAAAAGTTTTAATAAATTTAAATAAAAAAAGTTAAAGTAAGTGCTCGAATCGCCGTCCGCTAACCTCGATACACGCTCTACATCGTCGCATGAATGACCGCTTTGCAAATTTGGTGTATCCTGAGTAGCTTATTTCTCGAGCTGCAATTTTAATTCGACCACGTAGTTCACCAGGGGTTATTATTACTGGCCACTAATTTAAATGCCATTTTACCTTTTTCATAACGTTTCATACTGGACCTATTTTAGCTTTTTCATAACGTCCTAAGTGCCCTCTATCCGCAGGTCAAGGGTTATCCACTCATTACCTAACACCCTGTATGTATCAGGTCTGTATTTCCAAATGTGGTAGGCAGAGCACACGAAACCCCACTTAGAGACTAAGTACAAAAATTCACACAAGCCAAGAGTAAAACGACGACGAGGGGGCATTTTCTGAATCAATTATTAAATCACCAGGTAAGGTAACCCTCCCGTGATTGCTGCTAGATATTAATTACTTGGCGGCAGGCTTTTACAGGAACACAGGCTTTCAATGGAAACCACTCAACCGCTGTCTTGCTGGGTGCCTACGTTTTGAAGTAAACCGAGGCGGCTCAGCACAACCAATTAACTATTCAATAACGAGGTTTTAATCATTTTAGAGTACAATTTAAATGAAAAGACGTGGTTTGATGCTTTTGTTTATCGAGTTCCGAGTTTTAGAGTATCGACGTTGAAGGGTTAGTTTTTTAATTGGTTAGTTATGTGGGTTTAGAATTAAGGCGAAAATATACTTACGTGTTGTGCCGTGTCGTGAAGCTAACGTTAAATGTAACCGATAAACCGATATGCTTTTGGTGCGTCAAGATACCCCACGACACGTAAGTATGTTTTCACTTCTCATGCTCTTAAAGTGATTCTTTAGTCCCTATATAGCGGGCCTAAAACTCCTTTTTAAGCTCTAGGGGCTAAAGTAATATTTTTTTAATTGGCCTTAGAAACCTCTTAAACAGCCAGTCACCGTGTTTGTGAATGTAGGATTATCTATATAACTTGAAAATAATTTTAAGCTTATTATTATTACACTATGCATAAAAAAATGTATTAATACTTATTATAATTAAATTAATTAATATTCGTAATCAATAATCGTGTTTTGCGAAATTTAATAACTTTTTTAAGAAATAACCTCAAAATGACAATGAGGCTATTTTGACGTCTTTAAAAATGGCGGTAATTGTCACTGTGCCAAAAAAACTTTAAAAAGTTATTAAATTTCGCAAAACACGATTATTGATTACAAATATTAATTTATTTAATTATAATAAGTATTAATACATTTTATTATGCATAGTGTAATAATAATAAGCTTAAAAATTGTTTTCAAGTTAAAATCTGTAGGCTGAATATGCAAGCATTCAAAGCGTCGCTTTACAAAAAAAAAGTAAAAGAAAAGAAAAATCAGCGAACTTTTTTAAAATTTTTCTTAGGTTAGATTAAAACATTTGTACATAGGAAGCTTTGTTACAATAAATATTGAATTTTTTTACATAACAGAACGTCGTTTTTTTTCCTCGCATTCAAAGTGAAAAGTAGAGTGTTTAACGCGAGACTAAACAACCATAATGACACTCGAACTATAGCCACCCTCGCTATGCTCGGGTGTCTAAATATCTCGTGACATTATGGCTTGTTTTAGTCCCTTGTTGAACAATTTACTATTTCGCCTTAACACTTTTCCGTTACATCCGTGGATGTTGTAAGAGGCGACTAGGGAAATAGGTTAGGTTAGGTTAGGTTAGGTTAGGTTTAGGAAATGGGTTTAGGTAATCTTTAGGCGACAGGCTAGCAACCTGTCACTAATTATACTACCTCTTACATCTGTTTTCAAACCCAAAATGTTGTTAGAAGTGGCTGCGAAGCGTGAAATAGTCATAATCATGGATATGTCCATTTCACGTTTCGTATGCTCTGCCTACCCCATTTGGGAACATAGGCGTGATTTTATGTATGTATGTATGTATATTTTAGGCGACAGGCTATACACCTGCCAAACAAAAAGCCAATTACCTGCATTCCCAAAAAGGGAACCCTCAAAACGCTACACAGACAAAACCACGACTATCTCACGTTTTGTGGCCACTTCTAGCATATTATTTAAGTTTAAGTTGGCAGATATGATAGTGACATGATGCTAGTATGTCATCTAAAGCATACCTAAACCTATTAATCCTAAGGTGCAGCGCAGACGACAGACTTTTTGTGCGATCGAGTCTGCGGCGCACAATAAGTCTGCGTGGATTGTATGCATTATGCGCCGGACTTTTTGCGCGTCGTGTGCGTTACTGCATATAATTCCAAAGGTTCTATTTTCACAGACTAAAAAGTCCGTCGCGGATAGTCTGTCGTCTGCGCAGGGCCTTAGTTGCCTCTTACGACATCTATAAAACAAATGAAGAGGTATTATTCTAAACCCACACGACACGGCAATATGTAAGTATAGTAAATCCTAAGTGACACTTACAACTAATTCCATGACAACATGTCTGCGTCTCTTTCCACCCCAACTGCGTTAGTAGAACCGGTGTTTTCATTTTCTGCTAACTTGACGGCGTCGAACTTTGTAACGTGTCGGACAGCTGTTAAAGTATTGACCACATTAGCCAAAGAATATGTGCACAGACTGGACACATTTTAATAAGTACCCTCTGATACCTGCATTATTGGACACTTAAGCCATTGTTGATTCTTTTTGTTTGTTTTTGTGCAGAATCGAAAAGAGGAAGGAAAAATATCATAACTTCCAAATAATCTTGATGTTTGACAAAAAGATGGATTCGTTGCAAACTTTAACCACCTAAACTTCACAAATTTAGACAATGTGCAATTGAATTAAGACCAAAAAAAAAATCAATCATCGGTAAAGCGTCGAGCATTGGATTTTTTATGCTAGATCAAAAACTCTAAATATACAAAAAAAAAACAAATTTATGTCGAAAAACCACATCTAAATTGGTCAAACTGTTTGAGTGCTAGGATAGACAGCTGCAGAAAATAGCCCGCCGGAAACATAAAAAGAAAGTCAATCTTTCAGTTAACTTCTTAACCTTCCATCATTAAAACTGTCATTTATTGTTTTCTATAGAAGAAAAGGAATAATCTCACAAAACCTTTAAGATCTAAATCTGTACTTTATGTTAAGATGAATACTAAGACTATACCTAACTGTATTGAGAACGGCAATCAAGAAATAAATTATCTGTTAATTATAAACGCTGTTTGTTCTACGTCAGCCCCTTGAGATGAAAGGCTGTATTTTGATAGTTTCAAGCCAATTCTGGAGTTTCCTTTGATTGCTCGACTGCTGTCAAAAATACTAACGAAACTCAAGTCGCAATAATTGTTTTACTCTCTAATAAATTACTGACAGAGAATCTCATGCCGGCTCTATTTTGTGTTTTGCAATGATATTTTGTTTCTTAGATCTTGTATTTCTTTGAAGATCGCGGTACGGGCTCTGTGGATTCCCTTCTTTAGGGTGTGAAAAGCCAAAAGGCCAGTCTGTCAAACGCGTTATTTGCTACTCTTATGACATTACCCAACTTTTATGACAAAAATACTAGGAGGGAAAGAAAAAACAGAAGTCTCCGCCCTGATTGAATTGTACAGCGGTTGGGAGTCCTTGACGAAATTATTTCTATTGGAACATTTTGTTCGGCGACAAAGTTAAATTGGATTTCTTATGGCGGAAGTGTCTTGTGAAAGTGGCGGCGGAGTGGTTGCCTTTATTCAGCCGGAGGTGTTTTATATGACAGTGAGCACTTTTTTACATCTTGGACGAATCGTGATTGAGTAAACTTTAAAATTGAACCGTGAGAACGTCTCGGTTCATGAGTTAATGAAGTTCGATTTAGAGGCGCGAAGTATTCTGGTTATTCGACGTATAATAATGATGCAAAAAGTGCTTTAAGTGGTGGAACTTGAGCCTATGACGATGAGTTGCTGGCCCGGGGTCGGAGTGACAAAACCCTCAAGGGTGCGTAGCTTGGGCCATCGTACACCTCTCTGCTTTTGGGTAAAGGCCAGTCAGTGACACATGCTTTTAGTTTTTTCTTGTCCTCATGACATTTATTTTACACATTGATATTTTTTTAACAAACTTCTGTGTATTTTTTTACTAATAAACAAAATAAACTTTTGATTTATGAATATTTTTGTTTTTTCACAAATTTCTCAAATTTCTTAATACTAAATTAGCGTTTTGTCTATGTAATAATGTTTCGTGTACTCTGCCTTCCCCATTTGGGAATACAGGCTGATGGATGTTTATTTTTAAGGATATCAAAATAAATAACACACATAAGTACTACTCAAGGCACTACTGTGCTAGTTAAGTCGTGGACTGAAGCTCGTTGAATTACAGAAATATGCCTTTGGGTACATAGTACACATTGTATGTTGCTAGTTAGTTTTGTCTAAAGTTGATTTAATTTTTAATAAACGTAATGACGACTTGATAAAGGTTGCCGGAAAACGTCTGGGTCTGAGGCCCTAAATTAAGTATTTAGAGTCAGGGCTTAGGAGGATAGACTAGTGGTTCCATTTTCTAACATGACAAACTAAAATCGTTGACGAGCTCGACGTCGAGATGTAAATTGCTGTCTGATTGTATGGAAAAATTTGACAGCTTGACGTCGGTCGAGCTCATCAAAGGTTCCAATCCGCACTGGGCCCGAGTAGGAACTACATACAGCCCAATCCTCTCTTAATTCTCCTTATCTACTTATCTCTCTTATTTCCCACTAAGAGGAGGCCTGCACCCAGCAGTGAGACGTACATATTTAAGGCTGAATTATTGTTATATATTATAATACTCTATAGACAGTATTGTACCACGTACGAGAACCGAACGTGAACGCTGGATTTCCGCCTAATGTCCCGTCACGTTCACCCGAGATATACGAACGCCTGGAATCACGTAAAGTATGATTTCGAAAGACGTCGGGACTCGCCGATGCTCACTAAGTTTTACGAGTGTTGTTTTGCGAATATTCCCACCAAATAGTCAACGCTAGTGAATTTCAACTTATAGGAAGGAAATGCGTCATCCTAAGAGAATGAAATTACGGAGTCTGATGCGAATGTTTATCGTGGCTGAATGTCAAAAATAATAGTAATTATTTAATGTCCTTAGTAGGTACTTTTATTATGATGACAAAAAATAGGGCATCGGTTCCTCATGATTGACATTATATTATAGATTAAAATAAATGCTTTTGTCTGAATTCTCTTTCTTCTTTTCCGAAAGCAAGCGATTTTTTTTTAACAATTTCGTAGTTAGCACAATAGTAAGCTGTGTAATTTAACGCGAAGGACTGACTGGTATTCCTTCAACAGCACCAAAGGACGGTTCCACGTGCAGCCCTGGGTCAACCGTCCAATAAATCCAACATGTCCAAGTTGAACTGCGACTCCATTTACAGACGATTGCTGTTTGCTTTATTACAGTAAACATCAGCAACAAAAGTCATTCGCGCATTCCTTTCGGGGAATTCTAATTGAATTACGAGCTGGGACCCTCGCGAGCTAATACAGCCCTTTATCTAAACTTGCAGGATTATTTCGACAAATCTCAAGTATTTGTCGCTCCAACCAGATTGCAATGCCAAACATGCGTCGGATAAGCGGCAATCCCGAGTTTATTTGAAAATGTTTGGGATGAATTAACATTTAGGCTGGATTATGATGGGTTCCATTTTGAACGTTTTACTGGCTGTGGCGGCGACCGCAACCGCGGCCGTGTTTGACCTAAATGTTTAAACAAAAACGCTCCACATCACGGGCATTATCAAAGCTAATTGCAAAACCTACGTGGCTTAGCCCTATTAAACTTAGCGGTGTCAGAATCGTTATTTATTTACATTATAAGCCTTCGTTTCATTTGCAACGTTTGTAATTAGATATTATGAAGTTAAGTAAGTTATCCATGACAAACATACATTAATGAAACCAGCTCTAATGCCATTTTCTGGTGGACTGGTTGAGGTTTCTGTTGCAATCATCCAAAGGTTGGATGTCTGCAGTCACTTAATTCCTAAGCCCCGGCGTAAGAAGAATAGTTACCTATCAGTTTGATGTAAACGGATGGACCATACCTTATTTTCATAGGAAAGCCAGTTTCCACTGAATTCTGAGCTGGGTTGGAGCTTAAGACTTTGAAGTTTGAAACTAAATTGAACTCTTAAGATCTGTCAGGTTATCAGCCATAACATTTACCTACTAGCTTTATTCAAGCAACATCCAAGTCCCACGATTAGTAGTTCTGATTCTCTTCCCATCCGTTCTCCCTAACGTGTTTGCGTGCCGTATCTCGTCGTCATCTGGAGTACTCGGCCTACAAAGGGCGCTTCGATTGTGCCACATCGACGTGTCGTCATTGTTATATCGTTTACAAGACGTCTGAATGAGTTCGAGTGCTATCTTTGTTAATGATCTGTCTTAGGGACATGTGAAGTGAAGTTTGCTTAAGATTCTACCGGTTGCATTCGTAAAGGCGGTGGTGCTTGCTGAGAGCTAGGAGTGGATAGAAGCGGCGGTGATTTAAACAATCACAATGCTTAGTATAAATTAATTCGATGACTATCAAATAAAAAATAAACCGGCCAAGTGCGAGTCGGACTCGCGCACGAAGGGTTCCGTACCAAAAACTGCAAAAAACCAGAAATTTTGTATGGGAGCCCCCCTTAAATACTAATTTTATTTTTATTCAATTATTTATTTTTAAAGTAGATATTTAATTAAACATTCTGTGAGGATTTCAAGTATTTAGCTGTTATAATTATTTAAATAGACCCAAAACAGCAAAAAAAAAACTGCAAAAAAATAGGTTTTTTGTATGGGAGCCCCCCTTAACTACCAATTTTATTTTATTTTAATTATTTCCTTTTAAAGTAAATATTTAATTAAATATTCTGGGAGCATTTCAAGTATTTACCTGTTACAGTTATTTAAATAGATCCAAAATAGCAAAAAAAAACACGTTTTTTGTATGGGAGCCCCCCTTAATTATTATAATTATTTTAATTTTAGTATTTGTTGTTATAGCGGCAACAGAAATACATCATCTGTGAAAATTTCAACTCTCTAGCTCTCACGGTTCGTGAGATACAGCCTGGTGACAGACAGACGGACGGACGGACGGACGGACGGACGGACGGACAGACAGACAGACAGACAGCGAAGCCTCAGTAATAGGGTCCCGTTTTTACCCTTTGGGTACGGAACCCTAAAAATCATTGACATGGTGAATAATTTTGTAGTTGATTGGCGAACATAAGTAAATATCTGTCGAATTCTACTTGGAGAAAATTTATAAAAAGTAATCAATTTTAATAAAGTAAAATCTAAGGATTATAACGTGTTTGATTTAAACAAAATTCATACTAAGGGTTTAGAATAGCACGTCTCCGTTTTTTCCATGGCTGCGGAAAGAGGCGACCAAAGAAAGAGGTTTAGGTATTCTTTAGGCGATAGGCTAGGTACCTAGCTAGCTGTACATAAATATACCTGTTTCATCTAGTTTTGAGCCTATAACGATTTGTGTGCTCTGCCGACCCCACTTGGGAATACAGGCGTGATGTAAGAAGTTATGTACGACAGCATATTTGGCATCTCGAAGTCGATTCGACGAGTTCAGTACCTACTCGTAAGTTACGTAACAAAATAAAACCATCGGTACACGATTGTCAAATTCCATTTGCAATATTGATCATGTAAGTGAAGTTTAAACGCACCCAGTAAAGAATAAAAATAAACGATGTTATTTCGGTTCGCGTATTGAGGGTTAGTGCTGAGATAACAGGCAGTGGACTGGAAAAATAGAATGGAAACCATGGAAGAGTGAACAATTTCTATTCAAGAATTGCAGCGCAATACAAATAAAATTATATGCAAGTTTCCCCGCTATACCTAGACATAAAGCGTATTGTTTACTCGTCTGCACGCTTTGCATTCTAAAAGTAATTTTGTATTTTATTTTGAAAGAACAAATAATTTTATGCAGTGTCCCTAAGGAGTTGAATAGAAATGAACGCAACTTGTTATTGTGCTGTTCTCCAATGGCTCGGATAAAAGCGTTTGCTCGCCATTTTTCCGTACCCAAAGGGTGAAAACGGAACCAAGTTACTGTGACTTCGCTGTCCGTCTGTCTGTCCGTCCGTCTTTCTCCAGCCTGTATCTCATGAACCGTGCTAGCTAGACTGTCGAAAATTTCAGATTCTGTTGCCGTCATAACAACAAATACTAAAAATAAAATAAAATAATTATTTACAACATTCGTCATTTTTTTGTTGTTTTTCGGTCGATATAAATAATTTAACAGAAAAACACTTGAAATATTCTGTGAAAATCTTCAAGTGCTACTTAGGTATAATATCTTCAAGGAGATGAAGCAAAAGAGGTATGTCAGGATCGTAGCGAGTGGAACAAAGTATACAGGGTGGCCCATCTAAAACGGTCAGTATGGGGAAGTCCGAAACTATACGAGATACGAAGATCTCTTCTTAGGAACCATGACATCGATTTTGATAAAAAGAAAAACTGCATTCATACATTTAAAAAAAAAATGTGTACTCAGTCCGGGAATCGAACCCGGTTGTTTTGAAAAAAAAAACCACTGTTTCTATTTAGATATCGATTGTGTGGGTCTTAAGCAGTAAATATGTGTGTATAACATGATTTCTAAAATGAATAAAATGCATTGTTTTTACATGCTTTGATTTTATTTTAGTAGGTGTTCGAAGTGACCACCGCCTTTCTCAATACCTACTACGTTTGTAACTGTGATCACTCTGAACACCTACTAAAATAAATTAAAGCATGTAAAAACAATGCATTTTATTCATTTTAGAAATCATGTTTCTTACACATATTTACTGATTAAAGACCTACACAATCGATATCTAAATAGAAATAGTAAAAGTTTTTTTTTTTCAAAACAACCAGGTTCAATTCCCGGACTGAGTACACATTTTTTTTTAAATGTATGAATGCAGTTTTTCTTTTTATCAAAATCGATGTCATGGTTCCTATGAAGAGATCTTCGTATCTCGTATAGTTTCGGACTTCCCCATACTGACCGTTTTAGATGGGCCACCCTGTATAGTCTCTGCCTACCCCTGTGGGAAAGAGGCGTGACGTTATTGTATGTATGTATGTACTTATATCTACTTTAAAAAAAAACAAGTATTTAAGGGAGCTTGTATACAAAAAATGTGATTTGGTTTTAGGGTTTTTGGTACGGACACAGAATAGATAATAGTACAAGTACGGAACACTTCGAGTGCGAGTATGACTCGCACTTTTTCTTAGTATTCTCAGATATGCTGCCACTCCAGTTATTTTTTTTATTTTAGACCTAAAATGGTATTGTAAAATTGTACGAATCGCGAAAGAGTCGTGATTTTGTTTATACATCATTTCACGTACTCTACCTAACCTGTTTGGGAATATGTGGTGTTTGTGTTACTGCAAAGTTATTTAATGTTAAATGAAATTGAGGAATTTTTGTGGGAAAATTACCGTAACTTTTTAAATGTTATAAAAGCAAGATACATTGTCGTGTAGTTTCCCGTTAACTTTCTAATTGCTATCATCATACAATCATGCCGTTGTTCCCAAGTGGAATAGGCAGAGCACACAAAAAATATTACATAGTCAAAACTAAGACTGTTTCACGTTTCCCACCCATTTCGAGATCTAGTTTAACAACAGATGAAATAGGTAAAATAGTGACAGTTTGCCAGCCTGTCGCCTTAAGCAAACCAAAACCTATTTCTTTTGTTGCCTTTTGCGACATAATAACCTCGTCCTGCGCAAGCGATTTGTAATAGACTACATCTATGTATCTGGGAGTAAGCTTTGTAAATTGCTGAAGGCCATCTGATTCTTGTTGTCTTAGTACAGCTAAAGCCTGACAACTTACTAGTTGTCCCTCGCCCTGTTTCTTATTTTATATTACAAAGCTCTGATTCTATTGCATACGTCATCTATAGTCAGCATGGTGTGTATTGGGATATTTGAATAATACCAAAACATTGTTTACAGAGAATCAGAGCTTTACAGGCTTTACACGCGCGGATCGTTTCGCGCGTTTTAGACTACCTGTCACTTTCTATCGTCTCTAGTTAGATGATGACAGGTATAGTTTATCTCGCGGGCATTTTTAAACGCGCCCTGTTGGACTAAGCGAAACTAATATTTATATCCAGAGCCACTTACGACGAGCCTTTGGAATGTACGACGAGTTCCAGGTAAAATTATTTATACCTAGTTATTTTTAATTAATTTCACGTAAGTCTAAATTTTCTAAAGCGTCATTTCTCTGAAGAGAAAAATAAAACTAAATCCTATACCTTTAAACGAGCAATTCTTGTATATATATTTATAAATATATACCAGCTATCTCGGAAACGGCTCTAACGATT
>BHDV01069938.1:96489-138793 GCA_005406045.1 Adoxophyes honmai | reverse complement strand
ATATTAGTTTTACAACTTGTATTACCAGTATTTCAATGTATGCAAAAAATAATCCGAGTAAAGCTCGGTCACCCAGCTAGTTATTCTTTAAATAACGAAACACAATTGCTATTTGAAATTACATTACGGTTTAAAAACTGACGCAGCGACCTGTAACGTTATCGCAGAGTTCCTCGTGAGACACCAGTATGTGCCACAGATTAGATAAACAAAGAAGTTTCATAGCCATAATTATACCAGCGCAACTCTAGCTCGGATGGCTCGGAAATGAGTCGCGCTGCGAAATACAGTGCCTGTCATTTTCTGACTCTTTTAATGAGGTATAGTCTTGCCGTGATAGACATATAGCTACGAGTAAGAAGGTGATTGCGATTGTGATGATCAAACCCCGTTATCAGTGTTGAAATTATAAGGGTAATCGAGGAATAGTAATATTTTGTCTATATGACGTTTCATTAGCCCTGCCTATCCTATTCGGGAATAACGGTGTGATGTGTATGTATATTTGTTATTTTACCAACATATTTCAACATATTTTCTAGCAAGTAAAAGGCCGCAAATATGAATTGTCGCCTACATGTAAGACCAAAGGAAGCTCAGAATAACTGAGTAACGTTAAAACAGAACTACATAATTATAAGTACACATGCTTACTTAATTATTTGTTGCCGGCGGTCAAATTTCGATATCGTCGTTTTGACCCACTTTCTTCTCATAATTTATTAAATGAATATTTCAATCACAAACGTACATTAAAAACCTTACGAGTAACCACGGAATGAGACATTAATTAATAGCGTGTGAAGTTTCCATACTATTTACTATTTATTGCTTGCGTAAATCGTTTTTCGTGACTATTTTAAGCTGAGGAGAATCTTGCTTGGAGGTGAGAAGTAATCCAGCTGGTAACCAACGGGCTGGCAGCTTCTTCTTCCAAAGAATTAGCATCTTTGGGCTCCTCTCGAGTTGGCCATTTCAATTATATAAATAGCAACTCATGTTAGTTACACTATAACTCAAGAACGGCTGAAAGTTTTACTATCAAAATTCAAACATACGTACACACGTCACGCCTATATTCTCAAATGGTGTAGGCAAAGCACACTAAACTTATAAACCTAGTCAAAACTGAACTTTGAAGCTTCTTACACCTTTTTACTCTGTGACACCTCAGTCTCCAGAGAAAAATCGCAGAACTGACGCAGAAGCGTGTGAGAATAATTCTCGCCACGACTTTGCAATACTGCCACTGGGGCCATATTAAAGTATTCGTACTCCAACACCGCTGCAGTGGGGCTTCATCGATTGTTGCCTACATTTACATCAAAAATGAGACTTTTTGAGACGTATTTTGTGGGTCTTCGTCGAGATCCTTAACATCGTTAGTACTAATATCATTTGCCTGAAATGTTTTGTCCTAGTGGGCATTAGCCCTAACGAATTATTGCAATAACAATTATTTTCCATAATTCAAAAATAGTTAGAAACTTAATAGCTTAGGTTAAGTTAGTTTCGTTTTATAAGTTTATAACCATACAGAGGTATACGTCAAAACACATACACACATACTACATATTCTCACGCTTGTATTCCCAAGAGGGGTAGGCAGAGCACATGAATTCAAAAATGTACTAAAAACTAGAGATAAGGTAAACGTCCCTATGCTCGGCACTGACCCAATACTTGGCAGTTGCAATCTTATGTCATAGAAAGACAGTCATCTACTGGGTATTGAGGCGTCGAGCATTGGTACTTTTACCTTGGGGCATATGAGTGTTAGGACAAAATGATCATCATGATGTTAGAGAATGCAAAAATAGGTTATAAAACGTTAGGGATCCAAATAAATAGATCTGGATATTCGAACCTACTTGTTTTGTTTACATAATGTAATGTTTTTAGGTCGAAAACACGAACAAGCTTCTAAGATTTTGATTCACAGTAGACATGATTGTAAAGCTGCGTTTCTGATACGTTATTTAGACCCCATACAGAGTGTTTAAAACAATTTGCAAATAAATAAATATTGTGCTGTTTTCGCAGCGGAAAGTTGTGCACCATTTTGGCAGTTTTTTTTAGTCTTTGTAAGTTAAGAAAACTGCGGCTTTATTGATATCAGCTGCTCAACAATTCTGCTAATATTTTGCTATCCACACATACACACACAAACTCACTACTCTGTAACTCTCATTCTTATTGGCCATATTATGAGGTTGCGAAAGTGACACATTTTTGCAGTTTTGCTTATGTTCTCGCCCTATTATCAGTCGATATTGATTTACCAATTTAGTAATGTTTAAAATGTGAATATTTAAAAGTTTTAACGTTTTTAAACTAAGTCAACATCTCCGTCTATGATTTTTAAAGATGGGGTAAGTAGGTAAGCAATAATGCCCACCACTATACAGTTACTTTAAGCACATATTTAAATTTTAAGTTAAATAAACGAGGTACCTAATTACAATATTCAAAATTTAATCACTAACAATATAAAATTTATTGTCTACCTCTTCACTATGCAAGTCGACCTTTTGAACTCAGTTTTCTTACACAAAACCATCTCCTAAGTTGCTCCGTATCCCAATTTTGATATAATTAGTCCACTTTTCATTGCGGCTCACAAAGCCGAGATCAAGCCGGGGCCCAGAAGTACGCAACTTGAGAATTTCCCATGATGGATGGCGACACAAACTATTATTCGGGGAGATTTATTTATGGTCACAGGCTCTCAGCTAAAGGTCGAGATATCAGAGCCGACGCGACGTGCCTTATCTCGCAACTAGCCAACAAGCCACCGCCAAACTGAATTTCGCCTTATATCTTTTATAATTTACCGCTGTTGGCTTTCCTAAATAACTTTGGCTAATTGATCGAGGATTAAAACTTGCGTTATTAAAGATTTGGAGTTAGCGAAAGAGGGGATTCAGACACGTATTTTTGGCTATGGTTCCAATGAAAGTGTTACAAAAATACTTTTTACTCGTACAATGTTTTTTGTGTCGTGTCAGATTAGAATATGGATGTCGTAATGCGACTAAAGAAATAATTTTAAATGTGTTTTAGGCGACAAGCACGGGTAACTCACTCTTATATCGAGATTAGCTCAATATGTTTCGGGTTAATCTCTAGGTCTTCATCTCGATTTCAGACTTGAGTCCGTGTTTTCAAGATGAATTAGCCTCACGGTTGTTTTCTGTTCAGAGCTAAGCAACTAGTCACTAGTAAACCTAAAGTTATCCTAGAAGTAGCTACGAAATATGAAACAGTCGTGGTTTTGACTACGTAACTTTTTATGTCATCCGTATCCGTACCAATATATAAATGTGAAAATGTGTTTGTTTGTTTGTTTGTTTGTTTGTTTGTTTGTTTATTTGTTTGTCCGTCCTTCACGGCTAAACGGAGCGATGGATTGACGTGATTTTTTAGATAGAGATAGTTTAGGGCACGGAGAGTGACATAGGCTACTTTTTATCCCGGAAAAAATTGATGTTCCCGAGGGAAAACAAAAATATAGTTTGCTTGATAGATCGATATCGATCGATGATAGATCGATATCAATCGATAACCGATCGATAGATGATAGATCGATGGCGCCGTGTGTCGTTTGAAACGAGAAGTTTTCTTATAGTTGTGCTTTATACCGCAACATAACCGAGTTCCACGCGGGCGGAGCCGCGGGCGGAAAGCTAGTCGTATATAATTTGTATATCATTTAAGTTCTTCAATATTTACATTTAACGTTGTTTAAATTAAAAATAAATAATCTATTAGCTTAGTCAAATCTTGTTGCTGATTGCTGTTATCATGGATTACCTAGTAAACTTCGTAGAATTTATAACAATCCCCTAATCTAGATATAGGAAACGTGAAAATGTCAAGGCTTTTACTATATTCTATCGTTTCGTGATCTCTGTCTATCCTATTAGGAAATCCAAGCGTAATGTGTTGTTAAATCGAATTGGGATATAAAGATACACATTATAAATATACCTAATGACAATTATATTTGTGAGAATACGGAATTATATCGAACCACCAACACAAATCAACAGCGAAATCTTCCACAAAAACAAACTCACCTATTTCATTCTTAGATACAGAATCTTATAAGGGTCTACAAAAAGGTCAAGGGACGGTTATTGCGTATTGTTTGAAGTCTATTAATATTTATTGACTACATTTCCCGCTTATTTATTTAGTGGAATCAAAGCCAATATAAACAATGTTTTAGTTGTTTATTTGCTTAGCGGGCGGAGCGGGGTGATCGGAATTTCGTCGGGTAATACTAACCGTTTGGTACGAATGCTGCCAGCCGAAAATCTCTTTGTGGTGGCGACCTCTCGCGTGATTTTGTCGAATACTTGGGATGTTACGCGTTTACGAATACGTGTATTAGAAAAGTTGAACGTAATCGATTAGGTGTTGTTGCGCTTTCTGGAAAAGGTTTAATGTTGAAGTGGTTGCTATTCAAAGAGGTCGGGTCGGCTTTTCGTATTTACGTTTTAATTTGTTTGTGTCCGAAAATACTGAAATGGCGGTGAAGTTTTTAAAATGTTAAACGATGTTACTGCAATAGCAGTAATTGCTAGTGATTTTACAGTTGTAAGTCTAAACTGAACTTGTATAGCTACTAAATGACAATCGACAACCTAGACAAATGAATAACCAAATTAAAGTTTCATTTTACGTTGGTATCTTTGAGAATCACTCAAGCGTGTTATTCATCTCTCATAATATATTTACTATGGAAAACTACCTAAGCTACCGCGTAACTGTAGTGTATCAACACTAAAGTTTACGCCAAGCACAGTTTCCAATCTCACTTGGCATTATTTCCTATTTTTTCAACAAGGCTTTTCAGAAACATCATCAAAGCCAACCCTAGCAGCCACTTGACAAGCAAAACCACAAGGTGCCGCTCCAAGCGCGGATAAAGGATATACTCCAGTTATTAATACCACCCGAATACGCGTTCGTTTACACGCGAAGCAAGTCAAACAGGACCCAATATTGCTAACCAGGATTTAACACTTTTTGATTAAAATACGTCATCCTGTTATGTTTTATGTAAACAGGAGCAAATTCAGCTGCTCGCCGTGAGCCGGGCCGACACCCTACCACCATGTTGAGCAAACAAACAAATTTAATTACTGAGGTAACTCCCTTGCGTTGAAAATGTTGGGAACCAAATCAAATAATGCCTAAAACATGTTTTTTTATCCCATGGCTGACGCGGGTTAAGATGGTAACTCGTTCACGCTGCTGTTTGTGCGGGGACACCGCATGGTTAAATTTTAATTGGTTTAAAGTTATTTATGAAATAAGCATCGTAGCTATTTAAGTAGCGACTATTGAACTTGTGCTAAACTTTGTCAGGTTTACCTTTTTCTGTAAATTTTTAAACTATACGTCCATCCAAAAATCCAAATTTTAGTCCATTTATGTTTTAAACATAAAACTACCGTGAGACTCGCTATAAAACTAGAGTAGAATCGTTTTATTTCACTTTATCCATTTATGTTCCTAAAAGAAATGCTGTGCCTAACACTATACTTATTTCTAAGTTTCAGCACGTGTTTAGCATAGTTTAAATGGACGTGATTTTTACGAGTAATAAGATAATAATCTTACTCGATTTTTCTTAGAACAGTGACAGTTTCGACGACTTTAAAAAAATAAAAGCCTTGAGTAACTGACTCAGCAATACTCACTGAATTCCCATGGGTCATAAACTTACTTAATATGCCAAGGGAGCAAATACGCGAACACAAATTAGTGTCTATTATTCATAAAGTAAATCAATTAATTTGTATAACCGTGCCATTTATATTTAATTATCCTTTTTTGCCCGCAAAAATTGTGCAACACTACGTATATTAATACACATTTTCATACAAAATTTCCCTTTTATTTGGCGCTGCCAATGAATCCACAGCTGAGCATATAGACTCGACATTTTCACTATATTAAAAAAACCTGTGCTTTTTTTTAATACACGAAATTAAAAAATTGCATCCGGCCAAAAGCACTTTAATTTGGCCAAACCGGTAGGCTACCATGACATTATTGCGCGCCTAGCGTTTTTTAAATCTACGCTGTTTGTCTCAAAACCATAATTCCAAGAGGAATAATTAATTATTTTTGTTAAAATCTACATACATACATACAATCACGCCTGTATTCCCAAAGGGGCACACAAAACGCTACATAGACAAAACCATGACTATTTCACGATTCGATTACTGGCCACTTCTAGCATTTTTTGAAGGTTTTGAGTTGGCAGGTATAATAGTGATAGGTTGCTAGCCTATCACCTAAAATATTCTTTAGTCGCCTCCTAGGACATCCACGGAAGAAATGGAGAGGTGTTATTCTAAACCCGACACCACGCGGGAAAATCTGTTTGTTTTATTTCAAAATAAATAATGAACTTCTATTGAATAACATTCCCTTTTTGTCATAAATGTAAAAAGTAGACGCTAAAATCGTTCGTATTTTTCATAATTTGATTTTCACCTAGAAACCTACAATTTAAAATATTTGTAACAAAAAACAACAACCGTTTTCCTTTTAGCCCCTCAGGCACGACTGAAAAAACACCGAATGTTTTAACATAAAGGCCAGTAAAATATACTTTTCATATTCCTCGTCTGCCCACATGCTAAACCTATTTCTCGTCTAGTCTAGTTTTACCCATTTCATTCAACATAGAGCTTTCTGAAGATCAGAAGAAATATTTTCCTAAAAAGTATTAAATTTGACGTTGACGGTGATGTTTCTTAATTAATAAAGGTCAGGGTTACATTAAACAATGTTATAATTAAAATGGCGAGTTGTACCCGGTCTAGAATAACACCTCTCCATCTCTTCCGTGAATGTCGCTAGAGGTGACTAAGGAAATAGGTTTAGGAATGTTTTAGGCGACAAATTGCAACCTGTCACTATTATGCGTCTTTCAACTGTTTATTAAACCTAAAAGTATATTCAAAGTGGCCACGGGACGTGAAATACTCATGGTCTGTCTATGTAACGTTTCGTGTACTCTGCCTACCGCATTTGGGAATACAGGCATGTATAATTAAAATACCGTGTGGTGTTGGGTTTAGGATAACACCTCTCCATATTTTCTTCCGTG
The DNA here is from genome assembly GCA_005406045.1 of Adoxophyes honmai. NCBI lineage: Eukaryota > Metazoa > Arthropoda > Insecta > Lepidoptera > Tortricidae > Adoxophyes > Adoxophyes honmai. The sequence continues at coordinate 131,658 of BHDV01069938.1, read as the reverse complement.
GATGCCGTATGATGCGTCTAAGATTTCCATAAGAAGTCATCTAAAAGAATACATTCGTTAGAAGAAACTTGGAACAATACATTCCTTTTCTCGCAAGACCGTTGCAACTAGAAAATGCTGTTCTATTCTTGAAATATGAAATTCTTCTCAATCGAATCGGGATGAGGTGGCCGAGAGGTCCCGAAGGCGACCGAGGATGCACGAAATCCTCACCTTTGGATAACATCGGCCAATGCCGAATCAGTGCCTGCTCGCCGACCGCCGGGGTCGGTCGTCGCGCGCCGAGCGAGCGAGGCGGGACCACCTGCTCGCGACTCCAAATTAATGAACATAAATGAAAATTTGTGCCCTGTGAAATAATTTGTCACACTGATTGTGCTATCAAATTTAATTTGGTAAATATGCAATTAGCATACGGAGCTGGTAATTAAACGAGGCAGTTTTATAAATTAAGCAAAGCTCTTAGACGGTTTATTTATTTTGGAGGGTTTAATTAGATTTTCTGCTGGAATAAAATCTTATTTGAACTTGAATCTGACGTACTTACTAACTTGGATTATCTGCGGCGTGCTGTAAGTTTTTAAATAATAATATTCACTCAAAAATTCACCTTATTGTGAATAACCTCTTTTTTGGCGAAAGGCCAAGTTATTATTATTATTTTTCTCCATTTTTTTCTCTCTTTGCACAAACATTTTTTTTTCATTTTATATATTTTCCTTATAAGCTAAGCTTTATTTTATCCGTAATTAATCGTCTCATTAAGCTAATTGCTAGGTAACATTTCCCTAACAAAAAAAATCAACGTTTCACATCTCAACCGCATTATGTACTAGTACATGAGGATTTTTATATATGTTTTTGTTTCGCTCAAAAAACTCCTTACCGCATACCTACATGGAACAAAAACTGTGTCATACACCGTTGCCAGCTAAGACAAGGTACTTGGTTAGTTATTTACTGTACACCGAGACTACCCCAGCTGTTGCGAGCATCAATGTTCGAAGAGATTAATAGGGTAAAGTTGGGGATAATGGTACCCAATGCAAATCCAATACGGGCTAATTAGTGGATATTTCACACGATCCGTAATTACTGAGTATGTTCTGCGGTATTTATGATCGCAAAACAAGCGCTAAACTGGTTGATAAACCAGTTGACCGACCGGTTAAATGTAGAGGCAAGTGAACCGTTCTTTGCAAAGGCATTAACAAATGAAAATCAGCGGGCTATTTGACGGATTCTATCGACGGTTAGGCTAATTAATTAGAGAAAGTTAAATTACAGATTATCTATGGGCGTTATGCCATTTTCCTATTTCTAGTAAGCGAAACTGTCGGTTAATGGAATTGGGACGTGCCGTTAGTGACAATTGTTAATAAGTTGCTTCCTCTGTATCGATCATGGGTTAGCAGTAAAAAAAAAAAAAGTAAGTCGAAGACATATTCATTATCCAATGTGTAGGTTCTTCTACGCTTACAATTTTTTATTTGCTGTTTTTTTTTATTGTTCTTAAGAGGAAATGGAGCGGTCATATTTTGTATGGAAACGTAGTCCCCTGATTCCTCGCTGGATATTACCCGTAGAGCAATGATTTTTCACATCAACAATCTAATGATATATTAGCATGTTCCTATGTTTTCCTTTTTTTCTTTATTGAATTATTAAATGAGATATTAACCTTCAAAAACATGAAAAATTGGTAAGTTTTTTCCGTCGTGTTCAAACCTCTAGAAACCAATTTTAACACAATTATATCAAAATATAAGAACATAGGAACACGGTTATGACATTTTTTTAACATTTAATGAAAAAACATATTTTTAATCGGTTAAGTTTTGGAGAAGAAATCAGGGGACTACGAAACGTTGTTTTTGAATAATTTTCATAGGTATTTTCGGTCCGAGCTGTAGTTGTTCTTATCGCACTCGACGTCGTCTGGGCAGGTCACGGCGCGACAGCAATAGATTTAGCAAATACCTATTTTTCAATTCCTTCGACCGGCATATTTCCTCTTAAGTGTTTACTTGCTTACTTAATAATAAATAACACTATTTTATCGAAAATAATGAAGAACAATAACATATTCCTTACTATTAATTAGACATCGTCGTATTAAAAAAATGTACATAGCTAAAGGTTTTAGTTAAAACAGTTGAATTTGAATAATTTCTATGTTTTTGTTTTTATCAACCCATTTATGAAAAAAAAACGTGTCAGTAGTTACTCAGGTACCAAATGACTATAGTAGAATATATAATATAATAAGAATAGAAGCACTATTTCTGTATTTTTTGACGGTAAACTTTCTTATACGTTTCTTAAAAATTGTAAAATTAATTAGTTAATACAACTGAGTGCGATCATCTGGACGGCAATATTAGTCTGCAATTGTTTGTAGATTTGGATTATTTCGCTTTGTTTTTATATCAATAAACCTTAACTTTGTTTAATGTTACACCACCTTTGCGCTGTATTTTACTACCATATGATAATTCTTTATTTCGCCGTAACTGTGTAAACATACCTAAACCAAGACATAAACTAGGTAATCCTGGTAGTAGTGACTAATATTTAAAGCTGGAATTATCAGTTTAGCTAAATAGGATTAAGGTGCAATTTTAATCTCAGCTGCACGCGGCAGCAGCAGATGTAAACGACATGTCGTTACGTCTTGATACTTCTGATGCTGCGAATAATATTGTCAAACACGGTCACAGACGACAAAACTGCAAATGTCATTTACTGAGCACATAATTTTAAACAATTTATAATAATACCTCTCCATTTCTTTTGCGGATGTTGTAAAAAGCGACAGAGAAATACGTTACTAATAAAATTGAGGTGTTTAATAAAAATGAAATTAAGTTTTTAATTAGTTCTGATTTTTAATTAGATTGAAATTATGCCATTTTTATTTACTATTTTACAAAGGAAATAGTTTTAGGTATGCTTCAGGTGATAGGCACCTGTCACTAATATTATGTACCGTTTTTTAAAACTAAAATAGTTCTGAAAGTTGCTGTGAAGCGTCCAGTAGTCGTACAGGCTGTATGTAGGAGGTATGTATGTATTTATGAAACTGATGACTATTTATGTGCAACAAACGCACCATGTTATCACCGTCCCGTTTATATAAACATACGCATGTCGCTATCATCATCATCATCTTTGAACATTATTTCACAGAAAAGCACAGATACCAGTAGTATTGTCGACAACACACCTGCTGCGGAATGCGGTCGGAATTAAAATTACACCTTTTTGATAATCCAAATTTAAAGATGGCACTTACTTACAAAAAACGTTATACTTACCAGAGATCACAAAAAACAAAGCAGTTCTTAACCAAATAAAAAAATACAGGAAGAAGTAAAGGTCGTTTCTCTTTAACGTTCTATGTTAGGTGTTTTCAATGCATTTTCGAATGTATTTAAACATGCTTTCGACATAAATTTGAACGTATTAAAGGCGTTACAATAGGTAATATGTATACGTGTAATATACCAAGTTGCAACTGTTATCTGATTGTTTGTCATGCTGGTTGATAAGAGTTGTATTGATGAGTTATGCCTAAATGTAATGACTACCGATGCATTGTAAGATATTTGAATAACATCAAAGTAGATTTACATACATACATACATACATAATATCTTCACGCCTGAATTCCCAAGAGAGGTGGGCAGAGCACGTGAATTCAAAAATCCAGTGCCACGTTTAGCAATTACAGGGTAACCAGATGGTTAAACGTCATATTGCAGTGACAGGTTGCTAGCCCATCGCCCGCAATACACTAACCCTTTCCCAGAGTCGACTCTTACGACACCCACGGGAAGAAAGGGGGAGGTGCTATTCTAACCCGGCACCACACGGGTAGATTAGTAGAGTAGATAGTAGATTTAAAATCACGCACTGACGAAACAATGACCACTTTTAGTAAAATTTTAAGTTACAAAATGTTTGTTAACAGTCTGACAGATTAATAGTGAGAGGTTACTAGCCTAAACCTACCTAAACCTATTCCTTAGTTACCTCTTACACCATCCACGGAAAAAAAAATAGATCGTGATGCTATTCTAACTAGCGTCGATGGATAGAATATTGGGACTTGCCATAAGTAAATTAGTAGTCGTAAATTTTGCTCCATTTTTTTATGTAATCTTCTTTGACAGCCTCTGCTAATACGGTCTCTAGAGCATCAGTTTTCTGAAGGATGTAGAAAAAGGACGAGGGGCAAGCAAGAAAACGCAATATGTACTTAATAAGGGACATTTATTATTTTTAATTAGGTAGAATAATTTTTATGAACAGCATTGCCACAGGGCTCGCTGGGTAAATTAAGGAAATAAGGCACTTGTATTAATACAATTTCGAAATAAATTGTTTAATAAACTGTAGAGCAAAGCCGCATTTAATCATAAAAAAGTTATCTTCGTCGTCATGCCGACTCAAGCGCATGATATTTATATTCTAGTCAGTCCAGAGAACTCTTGTTAGAACTAGAGATTGTCAATCTTTACAATTACATATCATGTTATATGATTTGGCTCCAAACCACTGTGTCAAACTACCTCAATTCTACATCTAATGTCTGTCAGAGAGCACTGCGCTGAACTCAGCGTTGTTTCACTGTACACTCACTCGGGTAAACGTGCCTACAAAGGTAAGCTTCTTACATTGCATTACGCTTTTGAACGCAATCATGAGAAATGCGCGCACAACTGAATTCATACGTGCATGTACGTTCGTCTCTTTTAATGTTTTACACGAGTTTATTATATAAAGAGAACGTCGTAAAATACTGTACGTAGTTTTTTGGTAATCAAAACAGCACAAGTTTTTTATGCAAATACATTAATTTATCTCTCTTTTGTTCAAGATTTGTCACACCTCAAAAATTACTTAAGGCGTGTTTTACCTTAAATCAAGTCATCATTTTTAAATCGTATTCATTAAAAAAAAGTAATTCCATTGATTATCAAAACGTTTTTTAATTTATCGAAAAGAAACAGGAATTACTTTTTAAATTATCACAATTAAATAACACAATGCTGAGCAAATATAATTTTCCTAACCGCTCGCTGGCCACAGTCATGTTGAGTTGACAAGAAACAAAGACGGTTTTTATGGTAAACACTGTTTACGGGTAAATAAATAAAGGGCTCCTACCACTGAGTTTGAACTCGAACACAGAAAAATATGCAGAATTTTTTTTTATTATAGTCGAGAGAATTTCGCCTGTTCTTTTCCTCCATCAAGTTCTTTTTTCAAAAATATTCTTCTGCCTTAACAAGAAAATACAAAACGACGGTCCCTACGTAGATCATCGAAACTCAAAATTTACGATTTTTTTTTATTCGTGTAATCTACTTCTTTCGACCGATATTTTATAGCCATGAAGACAGAATAAAGTTTTTCTTATTTTTTAGCTGAATTTTGAGTCGTAAAACATCGAAAATTAATATAATTTCCGTAGTAGACTAACGTAAGTAGCACTTTCAATAATATACGTTGCAAGAGCCCTCGACGCAGTCAGCTGGCAATAAACGACTAATTAGCTTACAAGGCTTTACAATTTTACTATAAAATTGGTTCTAATATTACGTAATAATGATGCAAAACAAATTTAATGCAGCAAGATCGATAGAAATATTGTGCATTTAAGGTTTTGATTAAAAAACATTTGATGTGAACATTCAATTGCATTACCTAAGTAAATAATCGAAATTACCAGTTTCGATTTTGTATATTGGAATTAACAATTGGCGTAGTATCGAAATTACCAGTTTCGATTTTGTACGTTGGAATTTACTTTTGACTTTATAACGAAACTGGCATATTCGATATTATACGTCGTTAATTACAATTCGGTTTACATCGAAACTACCACTTTCAAAGTTTTACACCGACGTTCTCGTTTCTTTTTTCCAACTTTCGATAAAATATTTTTTACTTTTTGGTCAAATTTTATTGTAAGTCACCTTGGCATAGAAAATATTATGGCACTATTGATAAGCATATCAAACAATACTCACTTACCATCTAAAATGTCAGTAAAATATCGTTTTATACATTTCGCTGCCCACACTGTGTACATAATTTGGGGACGAAAAATAGGACAAGAGAATAGTTGACGAAAAAATTATCTAAGAACTATCTAGCTACGTCAAGTTGATGGTTCCTGGATGTGGCGGTAGAAAAATCACCAAACGCAATGAACAGTTATAAGGATTCATTTATTTTAGGCATCTCAGAAAATACTCCTGTGCCATTTCTATTACAGGACTTCGAAATCTTAATACAAAGCTCACCTAAACCACAATAAAAGCATTAAAAGTTTTTTTTCTCTATTGACACTGCCCCCGACAGAATCTGAATATACTACAGGTAGTCCAGGGCCCATAGCTAGCACCAGCTCTCTTGTAACAGTGTCAATCTGAGATTCGTCTAGCCCGACCATTTTAATAAATCAAAAGAGAAGGTTTACATCCAAAATAAACCCAGAAAAAGAGAAAAAGACCTGGAAATAAATGTAGAAATACGAAAATGAAACTTCTACTTAATTCTCCTCAAGAGTACATCACAGGAAAAGGCTCACTGGGACAAGTTACCTAACTATGACAGTAAAATTCTCAAGCTACAGCATATAGGATTAGAAGTTAACGACAAAAAATTGCTCTAAATTCACCCAAAGTTGTTTGTATGTAGCACAATTAAGTTCCAGTAAACTGCGAGTTCCTTTTATTTATCATCTGCTCCGAATTTCAAAAAGATGACAGTATCCGTCTTATTGAAAAAGATACTAAAAGGGAAATAATTCTTAATCCCGACAAATGTACATTAGTAAGGGGCTAAACAGGTACGAAAGCTTTATGATTTATTTAAACTAAACAGAAAAGTAGAAAATGATGCACTGAATGGTGTGTTCTTTAAATACAAGTCAAAGGGTGGGTTATCTAAAATATAAAGAGTATTTTTTTTAAATGTAAATACAGTACAAGTACTGGTGACCATTTTGACGGTTTTGATTACAATATTGTACCTATTTTACATTTTGTTCGACGTTAGTGAGCCCACAGGGTATTTTTTCTTGTTTTCTTCCTAAGGATACCTAAAATCCCTGCTTTGTTAGTATATAAATAATTATACAGTGCAATGGAGAGTTTTTACAAAGTTTTTTGCTTATCTACTCAGCGTTTAGTTACATTTATTATGTTGTTGTAGTAACTAAATGTAATGTATTGAGAACTGTTTTAATTTTCACTTCATTTATTTCTTTCTTTCTTTTATTTGTGTATCTACTTTTAAGAAAAGTCAGCAAGAAAAGATCTCTTAAGGGACATGTTTGCCTTTGTAAATTTGAATTTTTCGGTTCTTTGTGTTTTGTGATGATTTATTCTGTCAAATTAAAAAAAAAAGTTAAAACTATTACACTAGGCATTAATAATAAGTAGGTAATTACCAAATGATAAGACTTATAGTTAAAGCTGTGATGATAAAGTCTGATTTCAAGAAATAAAAAGCTTGTTAAACTCATTACTTAATAATGAAAAATATGCTGACAAAAGTGATTTAAAAGCCTGATTTCCAGGAAAAGACAACTTTAGATTCGAATTAAATTTTAAATTAACAAAGCAATACTGATTAAATTTAAGTACTCATATTAAAAACTGACTTAAAAACATGAGTTCATATCGAAAATGGTATAAATCAATAAGAACACAGACATTTTTTACGGCGTAAATCATCGACATTACCAGTTACGTTAGTAACCGCAGTACTGCTGTCGAAGTAAATAATCGAAACTGCCATTTTCGATTAAAGTTCAAAAAATGATTCCGGCGTAAAAAATCGAAAGTAACAGTTTCGATACAAGCAATTATTTTCATCACGACGTACGTTATCGAAACTGAATTTTCCAAAAAACTAATATACTTTTTCTTAAAACAAAAACGTCACAAGATTAGTGCGTATTTTATTAGTTGTTGTGGACACACAAAGTCAATGTAATATTTATACTTTCAGAATTATGCTAAAAACCAACTTCAAAGCGCTGTACTGAAAAGTGCCAAAATTCACTTTCGATCATCTACGTAGGGACCGTCGAAAAATCCTACAGCTACTTACTAGACGAAATAAAAAAGATACTTGCTTGCTCCATTACGACCGGCGCTTCGTAGCCAAGTGCTACGACGCACGTGAAGCGCTACGACGTAGCTGCGTAGGCGCAGAGCCAATTCGAGACGCAGCGCTACACTTTTTAAACATTTTCATTTGTATTCAATAGTTCTCATAATAGACGTCGGCTTTCGTTTTTTTTACGATGCAAATACCTAAAAAAAATTTTTCAATTATTTCATGGAAATTCAAATACTTTCAAATAGCTCATTAAAAAAAGAGTAAAATAAATGATTAAACTTTAAATTTAACAACGTTAACTCTATACATAACATTTATATTCTTTGTTTTCGTTTTGCACTTCAATGGATGGGCTAATTTCGACAGTAGGCGTACTTTTTATCGGCAAAAATTCAGTTCTTGCAAGATAGGTATAAACCGACCTTGTTATCATTGGTAAATTCCATGCCTAACGTTTCCAAACGCATACATTATTATACCTTAGGGTTGTAACAGTCATGGTGACAGATCGGTTTTACGTTTTAAACATATTTGTTTGCGGAATCAAGCTTCAATTTACCACTGATAACGGGGTCGGATGATAAGCGGATCCAACTCAGATGGGCTCTGCCTACCCCTTAAATAGGCGTTATAATCTCCAGTTTTTAATTAATTACACATTTATGCCCACGATAAGACATTAAGTGTCCCTAGCGCGCTAAAACCCATTTTTCTAACTCGACAAACACTACTCGAGAACCGGCAGCCGGGTAGACAATTACGCCACTGCTTGCTACAAAGAATTTCTTCCAATCCGAATTTCCCCGATACAAGGCTTCGTGACTTCTCGTGTTGACTTACGCCGTGTGCGCCCCGCGTCGACAATCGACGGGACGTTGTACGTATTCGTTTTGTTCCTTTTGTACTTGAAATACTCGTACAACTATGTTGTACGATGCGTTTGTTGTATTATTATGTTGGAGGATTTTTTTTAATGAGACTGCTTAGTGAAATGAACGTTAGCTTTTCTTTTGGTGACTATTTTTATAACGCCGAGCATAGGTAACGATACACAATCGTACCCACGACTTTTTCACGTTTTACCGTCACTGTTGGCGTATTTTTATAGGTTTTAAATTAGACAAAATAATTATAACAGAAGCTGGATGCTCATTTGTCACCTAAAGCAAACCTAAGCCTATTTATCTATAGTACGACATCCTCGCAAGAAATGGAGTGGTGTTGTATAAATCCGATAGCACACGGTTCCACTGTTTCCACTATTTTATTTAGCAGATTTTGTTACAGTTTAACTAACACCTGTTAATCAAATTGTGATCTCGAAAATTAAATTATAATTATCACTATAAAGTAATCACCTTAGTAGAAAGCATAACGATGACGCTTAAAAACGTTTTAATAGATTCCGTTTTTCATTATCAGACCGTCATTCGCCATTTTCATAATTACTTAAACCGTAATCCCATTAGCATAATAAAACTATAAACAGAGTTCAATCCGAAAACACGATAAATTTGTTGAAGCAAAATCGTTATCAAAGGCATCTTAATAAGCCGAGCTTAGGGATAAATCCTTGGAGTTTTTTGAAAATGAAATTAGCCGAAAAAGACTCGGCCATTAAAATTACATTAGCATAAATAAGAGGAATGCTAATCTAAGGAAAATAAATCTCGGGAAAGAAATAAAAATAATCCGCGGTCGTTCAATGACACCGTGACGGATTTACTTTACGGCCTCTGCCTACACTAACAACAAGCTACCTAATTAATTTGCGGGCGGATACGTCGCCTTTCAGTCGCGCCAATTCAAATCCTTGCAAAGAGTTCTGTATGGCGCAACATTTGCATAATTATTTACTTCCTACGTAATGTTTATTTTTACCTCAAATAAGACGAGTTGCTTTAGATTTTCAAACGTACGTTATTACGACATAAAACTCGAGGGGTGTCAGATTTAGTCTAAACCAACGCCTCTCTATTTCTTCTGTGGATCACGTAAGAAGTGACTAAGAAAATAAGTTAAGGTACGTTTTAGGGGACAGGTTAGCAACCTGTCACTATTATACCTGACAACTTAACACCCAAAAATGTACCAGAAATGGCAATAAAACGTGAAATAGTAATGGTTTTGTATACGTCGCGTTTCGTGTCCTCTGCTTGGTCAATTGTGAAAACAGGCGCGATGTATGTATCTATGTAGATTTAATAGATACGTCAGGCATTTCTTGGGCACAAATAAACTCTATTTATTTCTCTAACGAGTACACTTTGGATATGCAAAACCAATAAACTGGGATATCACAAACAGCACCTACCACCCTGCCCCTTTGTGCTTCAAATCGCGCCGACGCGCCTTCTCACTCCCCGTCATGAGTTCATGCATCGATGAAGGGAAACTATGCAAGCGTTATCTTGAATCTCGTGGGTTACTTTGTAAGGCAGCTGTTTTTGACGTACGATTTTCGAGTGACTAAGGATGTAGGTTCGGGTAAGTTTTAGACAATAGACTAGCAATCTGCCTTTGTGACACCTCAAACCTTAAAAATACGACTCGACGTGAGACACTGACGTGAAAAACTTATCGATGGTCTACCCTGTTTGAGAAAACGGACGTGTGTGATTTTCGGGTTTGGAAGTATTTTTTTTACTTCAAACTGCGGAAGTTCTTTTCTAAAATTCTCTAAGTTCAACAATTTCTTTAATACAAATAACACAAGTACCTAAATACGTACATCCCGCTTGTACAAATGGAGGAAGAACACACCTAATGTTACATAGAAACAACCATACCGTTTCGTCGCCACTTTTGGAAATGGAGAGGTGTTGCAAGTAACTGAAGACTAAAAGATATTGAGATGTAGTTAAATATCTGGCCAACCGTAAATTGCTTTTTTTTTCACGTACACAATAACGATAATAAGCTGTACTTGCGTACAGAATTCTCATTTAAAAGTGTAATTCTCGCTCATCATTTATTTTGAGTAACGCTCCTATACCTTATCGGTTTAGGTAGTTAAAACAATATTAACAATCTTGACATGTCTTTTTGTTGAAATACGCAGTCTAAAAATGAAAATCGTTACACTATACAATTCAATTATGAAAGTAAATGATTTCTTCATACCTAAATTGTAAAATGTAAAGATTTTGATTTTTGAAGTGTACGTTTAAATAAAAAGACACGTCAAGATTGTTAACATTGTTTTAACTACCTAAACCGATAAGGTATAATACAAATTCGGTATAAAATATTAACATTAAAACTTATCCGTTGACCTGTTCACATTCGAACAAAACAATTAAAGCAAATATATGTTAACCCTCCCAATTTATCACAGCCGTGCAAATAAGTTTGACATTTAGAATATACCAACTCGCAACAGTTTCAGGAAGGTATTCCCCGTAGAGCGAGATATTGCAAAAGCTTTACCCAAATGCGTCCATCAGTTAAGACGAAGTTTAACACTCTTTTATTCTAATTAGCCTTTGGGGGAAAAACTCTGAGGGTTCGGGCAAAGGATAGGAAATGCCTTTGTAACCCGGGGGACACTTGTTTAATTCTAAGGGCCGTCTAGACCGGCGTTCGCTAACTTTGCGAGTTTATGCGTATATATTATATCCGATTCGTTTGGTGACTGGTTGGATGGAAGAATGTATTTATGTGAGAATGGAGTTGGGATAGTTGATTTGGAAGTGGTTATGAGTTTTAATATGAAACTTATGATCGAATATTTTAGTTACTCGTAAATCTTCGATAACTTATAGTGAAGTAAAATTGATACTCCCACGTCTCTTTATCCAGATCATATCGTCATATTTCGGGCATATTTGTGACCCTTGGTCGGCAGGAACGCAAACCTGCTTTTTCCGCACGACTGTTTAACGGATGTGACAACGGCTAACTTAGTTCAAAAACTTTTTATAAGTACATACTAAAATAACTAAACCAGATTAGACCCGTTAGGTAAGTAATAAAGGTTGATCTCAAAACCTCAAAGAAACATTTCTTATAAATGTGATCAAATTATTCCTTTCATTTTATAATAAAAACGTCAAGCGAAAATCCTTTCACCGGTATAATTTATCTTCCTAATACAGCAAAAACTACAGCCGCGTCAGTATTATTCGCGAGAAGCGACACATTTAAGATCAACGCCACGATAATAATAAGAAATATAATAACGCCCGACCTTGCCGGGATACGGACCAAGACATAAAAGGTGAGTCGCTCTAGTCTTACTAGAAATTTACGAGCGGTATTTATTCTACTTGGCTTTCTTATAGCTGCAATAGAATACAATTTCACGCGATAGCAACGCAAAAAGAACGCGACCAAAAAAATGGTTATGTTCGAGCTTAGTTGGGAAACAAAGGCTGTCTAATTTTGAAAACGCTGGACTATCGCAGCGTGACATCAGCATGCATGTTCCTAAAACATATCCCGCGATAATGACGGGCGAAGGTCCGGCACGACCCCAAAACCTAACGTACACCGCCAGAAACGGGCGCCAATGCTCTGGAAGAACCCTCTTTCGGCAAACGACAATGCTGAATCTTTTATTAGTTTCGTGAATGGACGCCCAGTTGACATAACCGTCGTCGACATCTGTTGTGATATTACGCCATCCTTTCCAGGGCGTAGTTTCATCGATCCGGCTCGAGCGGGTCCACTATTTTTGGCCACGTGGAATATCTGAGGGGCAAAAATTGAATTCCACCGAATACGTGTGCGGACGGTTCCGGCGAGCCCGCCGGATCGGCAAATGCTTAATCAGCACGTCCTGGCCTCTGTTTTGTTAATATTAATATGGTTTTTTTCCGTTGCTACGCGTGCACACAATGAGCACCGATCATTAAATCTGGACTTATACCGGACTCATTACACAGAGCGTGTCTTTTATTTTAACAGTTTCAAATCTGAGACTTTTTTTAAGTTCCCACGGAGTCAAACGACATAAAAATATTACCCTAAATTATTGCCTCGTTCAAACCCTTTGGAACAAATGTAATGGCACCAGAATAAAAGAAATATGTATGGGATCGCAAAGTTACAAAATAAAGTATACATCAAATAGCAATTGCCAATTCGGAATAGGAAAGGTTCGCCCTATAAAGTACGTGAGGCGGTCAAAAACAAACTTGTGCAATAAATAACCCGATCGGATAAGAGAAAGGCTATTTTATTTTCAATAAAAAATAAGGTACCTACATAAAGCTCAATTGACATACAAACGCAGAGCATTCGGGAAGTTCGCGCAGTAGCCAAGAAAATGGGTTTTCTTTAAAAGAAAGATCACAAATTGTAGAGCGCTCCGTAATTTGTTACCGTTAATGCTAACTTTCGGAGAACGTGTTACTTGAGAATACGAGAGCACATATAGTTAGTAAACCACTACGATTATTCTCAGTACATTATTATTTGGATCGCGTGTTTGGATTACGAAATGAAATGCTTGCTTTTGTTTCGAAGTCCTCATTTACTTATAATTTTATTATTTGAGATTCACGGTTGGCAGTACACGAATATTCTGAAATTTTATTCGGTTTATTCGGTAATTGCGATAATTATGTATTAACTAGTGTTATTTTCAGCGAAAACCGATTATAGCTTTTGCGTCATATGAAGTTATAAATAACATGACCAACAAAATGTTGTACAAATCTAAAATATTTACCTGGTTAATAGCCATGAATTATGAAGTAACAATAACAATCGATATGGCTTTCCGACATAAAAATTGACGTAAAACTTTTGGTTTTCCTTTCATTCGGGCGAACATTGTACGACATGATCGAAGAATAAATTTTTTGTTACTGTTGGTAACCTTTCTCGAAACTTTTATTCCCTGGGACAAGGACAAGGGTCAGACGGTCCAGGAGAGATTAAAAAACATTATTTACCCGAGTGTATGCCAGGCGTCAAAGTTTTATATTTCTGACAAGGGACTGAAAGGCCGTTTACACATGTTCACCGACGCACACGGGACGATTAAATTAAAACTTTTCCCTAATTTAATACACGACTAATTACAACTAATTAGAGTTTTATAGGGTGCAATGATTTTTGCGCCTATGGTAATTCGTTGCCTCTTTTGGGGTACGAAATACAATTAGTTGTATTGTATGTCGTATCCCGCTTACGTACATATTTTTTACTTTTGTATAAAAGTAGTATTCTTGAGGAAATCTATTAATTTGATTTTTTATTTTATCTCATTCCCATTACATAGCTCCTTTCACATAGTTAAATAAATATAAATGATAAATCTTTTCCTCAGCAAATCCCACAAATTTAATCCCAAGTCTATTGAACACAAAATTTACCGACTTCCACGCGGACACTTTGACAATTAACCTCCAAAGAACGTGACAAATTCCATACACAATAGCATGTGAGGAATCTTTAGAGGCCAATGAAAGTCAATTTCCTGCAGGAAATGACGTCCGACATCCCGGCCCGTGCGGTATTAGGGAATGACAGCTGAAACGGGACTCTGGCCCTCTGCACTTGATTTGATTGCTAGCGAGCGGCCGAATAAGCATGACTATACTAACTACTGTTATTGCATCTTAAGTCGTTTAAGAGCATTGAAGTTTCTTAGGCAGTCTTGGAAGATCCGATTGCTCATCGATCAATGAATCGATTCGATATTTTGTGCGCTGCTGAATCTATTTCAAATTCAGTCTTTTTTCGGTTAATTATCAGCTCCATTCTAGTTTCTTGAGATTTGCGTTGCATTTCAAGTTTTCTAATAAATAATAAATTCCTAATAAAGTCACACGACGTAAATGATTAAAATCTTTTTCATGTTTCAGAATGAAGAAACTAAACAAGCAGTGATATAAAGTGAACAAATAAAACAGTGGTAGGGCTCAAAGGATTCAAATAAAATGGAACGGTGTGTAGCAAATAGGTGACTTGAAAAATTGTATAATGCCGCTCTGATAGCCAGTGGAGTGAAGTGTTACTGAAGGCATAATGTAATATCAGTTTACAATGTGTTCGGTAAAGTGGTTGCGGCTGGTGGTGATGTTGGCAGCGTGCTGGGCTCAAGAGGGCGAGTGGAGTGAGGACGCCGAAGATTTAGGTAAGTTCTATAAAAATGTATGGTCACCACTTTTGACAAAAGTTTCTGTGAAATCAAATTATCACTAAGGTTGACAAGGACACATGACGTGACGTAAAAACAATTCATAATGAAGCTATTGTCACTGTCGTATGTATTGCAAGGAAAAATCGACGTGGTTGTTTCTCGAGGTTCAAAGGAACATCGATCTTAAGGGGGTAGACCAATTTCTTGGCTGACTGTACATTAAAATGTCATAGAGGTCGGATGCATCTTTTCTTTTTTAGGTTAGCTGCGATCGTGGCGAATGGTGATGAATATTCTGGTTGGATTAGAAACACATCTGCATCTAGTGCGGTGGTGATAGGTTTTTTGTGATACTCGTATTTATCTATGGTCTTTAGAAATAGAGGGACCGTGTCCAATTTCTATGGATAGATCGCGAATGTTAAAAGTTACATACACATACATACACATACATATTCTCACGCCCATATTCCCATGAGGGGTAGGCAGAGCACATGAATTCAAAAATCCAGTGCCACGTTTAGCAAATTCAGGGTAACCAGATAGTTAAACGTGATATTGCGGTGACAGGTTGCTAGCCTATCGCCCACAATACACTAACCCTTTCCCAGAGTCGACTCTTACGACACCCACGGGAAGAAAGGGGGAGGTGCTATTCTAACCCGGCACCACACGGGTATAAAAGTAACGGGTTAAAACGGGTGTTAAAAGTTACTCTCATAATATCTCTCTCAAAGGTAGTCACGTTTGGATTTAATGGATTATTTTTAAATTTGGTGGTTTGATTTATAAACGTGTACAAACGAGCAATATATTTGATTCACCAAAGCAGGTTTATTTCCATCAATTATCAATTGTACCATAAAAGACTTCGTAAGTATTTCCCCAAAACCACTGGTAAGACCCCTAATACCGCGTTTAATGGTGAAAAACCATTCAAAGTCAAAAATAACCAAAACCATTGATTTTATTACATTATCGTTCGATGGCACACCTCGCAATGAATCGCTGAAGCGATCAAATGAAACAAAATGGAACAAACTCAAGTGGGAATCGCGCTCAACCCATTAAACGCGATTGCTTGTCGAAAATGAAAATGGGGAAATATATTTTCGTTTGTTCGGCGGCTCGTTATTCCATGTTTTTTTCTCTGATTTTATGCAATCCGTCGGGAGCCACGTTTACACGCAACAAATTGCTCACTTTTGATTGGGAGCAACGAATATTAAAATCGAGCCCGCTTACGATTGAACGTAAATTAACTGTGAAATTACTCGAAGTGATTCTTTGGCAGTGCAATCTTCTTGATAAACAAAATTTTCGAGATTTTGATTTTGATATTCAAGATCAGACTTTTTAGACAATTTGCAGTTAAATCGTTACTAAATAAATCTTGAAAATGTTTTTGTAATAAAACTTGAAGGTTTATGAAACATAAATGGTGACTTGATTGACTAAAAGTATCACTGGCGTGCCACTGAATCTGTCTCAGCTATATAATACTGTAGGTGCGAACGAAGAACTTGCCCAAGTTCGATTTCTCGTTTGGATGGCTGCGAAAGGAGCAAAAAAAGCGGCCCAATTAAAAAGTGTTCATGCATGGGCGGCTCTATTCGGCTCCAATTTTATTGGAACGATTAATTTTATTGCAAAAATTTCTGGACAGCGGAACGAATGGGAAACGGGAGTCCGACGTGGCTTCGCCGACCTTTTGTGGTTCCGCGATGGATGGGTTTGTTCAGTACAGAATCTAATCAAAGAGCAGGGAGCCGAAAAACCCTCGCCACCCAGTTATTGCGGACGTGATGAATGAATTTTAAATGTAATTTGAAACCGTTGATGATCGAGCGCGTGTCAATACGAGTTCTAATGCCCCGGCGCGACATGCCAATAACACCTGCTGAGATAAAGTTACCTACGCATTACGTTTGTTACCTTAAGTACGTTTTATTTTGTCACATCACTTTGCCAATTTTATTTTGTCTTGTAAACGCAGCCGTTTCGTTTGTGGAACGTTACTTGGGACAGATTTCATGGCTCTTTTGAAGTGTTTTACGAATTAAAATCCGGTGAAGCGTTATTGGGAGAATTAGCGGTGGATTTGCTGTCTTGTTTTTCTTTATTCCGAAAAAGGCAGCACAACTGTTTCATTCGCACTTAAACATGCCATTCTTAATTTTAACTGTTTTTGAAGAGTATGTGGTATCCAAATTTGCTGCACCTTCTACAGTTTTGTGCTGCACAGAAAAGATTGAGAGGTGCTTAAATCGGACACCTCACGTATTACTGCAGCATCAATGGTAATTAATAAGGACAATACAATTTGACAGCAGTAGCTTATAAAAAACCAGCTCACCCTTTGTCGTCTCTTCTCTCCCAATTCAGAACCCACCCACCCTTGCAATCTCTATTCATCTGATTTCATAGTACTTGATGAAAATAGAGATGTGATCATAGTGGAGTTTTCCGTGAAAATTCGTATAGATGCCGTATACTTAATAGTTAAAGACGTGGCTCACCAGAAACTGCTTATTCGGGAATTTATAGAAATTACGATACATTTTTGCGTCTTCCGAAATCCCGCAAAGTCGAGGTCAAAACGGCAACGAACTAAGGAAACAGTTCAAAGGTACCCATTGGTCTAGTCGATTGAGTGTACTCTAATAATAAGCTTGGCAAGTTGAATTTAACAGGAGCTGAAAACGACGAGAAACAAAAGGCGAACTATCAATTGTTGTGAAAGTCTGAGAAAAATTCTTAACAACAAATGTACGCACTCAAGTTGAGCAACGATCGAACACTGGTGTATTTTTCTTTCTGAAATTACTAACACCTTAGCACGTCCCCAGGTCCTTTCTTTGAGTACATGGGTATCTCAGCTTCATAACCAGGTTCCAAAACGTTCGTTTTATTAATAACAGTGTTAAACTTTAGCCTAATTACTATAGATGCATTGTAGGAATGGTGAGCAGCGATAACAATAAACAATGACGTTGCCAAATGAATGGGTATGGGTAGTCGATTAAAATTATTATGAGCGTATGAGTTCTGTTTATTGATTAAGCTACTTGTGGGTGGATTGATGATAGTAATAGTAATGTAGAATAATACATTGTTAATAAATTTTTAAGAAGGTAATAAAACAATCAGAGTTTAGTGAAATTCTAATGAAATATCCTTTTGACGTTCCTTGTGAAAAATATTGTTTTGTCATCAAGAACCGATGTGTATCAGGATTTTCGAATAACACCTCTCTATGCTTCCATGGATGTCGTAAGAGGCGACTAAATAAAATCTATTGATTAAGGTATGCTTTAGGCAACAGGTTAGTAATCTGTCAACCTCTTTCATCAATGAATTAACCTAAAATTATGCCACGGAACGCGAAATAGTAATGGTTTTGACTATGTCATGTTTCGTGTGCACTGCCTACCCTATTTGGGAATATGGGCGTGATGTAAAATGTACTTAAAAGAAACAAAAAGTTTTTTTTTTTGGTAAAATAACTTTGTAACGTACCTACATAAATAAGGTCAATGTACTAATGCTCGACGCTTCAACGCCCAGTAGATGCCACCCATCTGTCACCTGTCTTACTATGACATAAGGTTCCAAGTGCCATATATTGGGTCAGTGTCCAGCACAGGGACGTTTACCTTATATAGTCTGATTATATTCCTTCCGTATCTAATCTTTTAACCGAGTAATCAGCTAGACGCATTTTGACCGCACTTGTAAAGACAATCGATTAAAGAACACCATTATTTACGTGCGTTCATTATTTCCTTCGTTATGTTGTTGAATAAATAACGAATTACCTTCTGCTACTTCCTGAACATAAACGCTTTGATGTTAACATAAAAGGAAACACACAAAACAAGTGCCTGGAGTGGTTTCGTTTATTTTGATTTTATAAGCTACATAAAGTTCAAGGAGCTACATTATTTTTATTATCTGTAATATCATTTAAAACATTTTATGTACTTACCTAAAAAAATTAATTTATCCAATTTATTTACAATTTTTTAAGTGTAAAGTGTGAAAAATAAACATGATCACGATCCCTTATTTCATAACCAATTTATGTAATTGCCTGAAGAACATCATACATCAATATGTAGCGTTATACATTCTCTCTCTTATACTCGTAAGGTCTCTCCTGTGGACGTAAAATTCATAACTTAGAAAGCCCAATTTAATGCTTTAGACGAAAGGCAGGCATCGGTTTTTAAAATAATTTTTTCTGTCATTGTGTGTCCTTTGTTTACCCCGTTTGGGAACACACGCGTGATCGTATGTATGTATGTCTATTCGCTTATAAACAGAGCGCAAATTGAGTAAAGAGTTCAAAAATCGCTTGGTCTGCACAATGCTCTCAGCGAATCTAACGCTCTTGTTTTTGTCAAACAGTAACAACTTCCAACAACTCCGAGTCAACCCAACTTGTGTTGCAAGTAGTTCCAGTAATGACCGCAGCTGTCCCGCTGGCTAACAGCTACTGGCTTGGTCAATTTGTTCCTACATTGTTACCTACGTAGCTGTTCCGACATAGTAACAGAAGGCACCTGTTTTCAATTAGAAAGATCGTTCGAGGAAAATGTGATGATGAAATTCGCACGGTAATTCAGTGAGTGTTTGAGAACGCCCTAATTTGAGCAAATTTTTATACTACAATTAAGGAACAGTGTAGGATACAATTTGATTTTGATGTAAATGCATACATAACATTAACAATACGCATGTATTCCAAAATCGAGTAGGTAAGTACACGGTGCGTTACATATACAAAATGAGTATTTCACATTTCAGAGCCATTTTGACCACTTTTTATATTAAGTTGTATAAGAATGCTACAGAAGAAGTGATACTTGCAGCTCATTTTGCGCTTTCTGTGACATCCACGGAAGAAATAAATGGGTGAAATCAAAAACACGAGTTTTTAAACCTGATTGCTAATAAAAATGCATTAAGTATTGGATTTAAGGCCTAAAATATTTCAGTCGATTAGAACGCATTTTTGTTTCATTGAACAATTATGAATAGTTTCATGTCATAGTAAAAATTTACTGAAATATTTTTTTACGCAACAAAACCGATTCAAACAAGAAAACTAATTAAAATTTACGATAAATTTGGAACATTTGGTCGCCATGGCTGGCAGCGCGGATTTGTGACGCCGATGCGCAAAATGTTTGTGAAAATTCGTATTGCTGTTGTTTTAGCCGTTCTTTTTACGTTGTATAAATGTCATCTTTTTTAAAAATTATTACATAAGTGTAGATATAATTATTATAGTTAAGCATGCGACTGTATATAATTAGGCATTCAAATACTCGGCGATTCTCGAAATTATCAACTTATTTCTCCGTACAAACAAAAAATCGAGAGCAGTCTTGTAATAATAATCGTAACGAAAACAAAGATGATTCCTTTCTCACAGATAGACATTCTTCGTCGGTTTCCTGTGATCCCAGTAATAAAGTAACAAGGATTGACCGGAGGCCATGTACTAATAAGTACTCGTACTAGTATAATAACGTTATGTTCGTAATGTTTATACAGCCGTATCAAAGGCTCGTCGACTGGATGGCTCAGTCTTACAATTTGCGATTGGCCAAAGAAAAACCACAGACAGACAATGTCCATGACAGAGCTAAGACAATTGTTTCCAACAACAACAATTTATTTCCAATCGCGTATGGGTTAAACATATAAAAAATATTATACCAGTTTGTTCACTATTTATCACAACCTACGATACTATTTTTCGTTATACATAGTAACAGTACAAATAGCTAGTTATCGATGTGCCAATGCACATTACAGTCATGATCATGTTACATTAGTAAAAGTAAGACTTATTAGTTAGACTTTACTATACAACTCTACACAGGCAGAGTTGCAGGCTTCTGCTAGTTTTATAGCCGTATTGCATTAGTAATTACTAATTAACTATACCTATGTAGCACAGCTATAATAATACTGGCGACTAAGGCTCAATTCACACCAGAAGAGCAGCGCAGCGCGGCGTAGCGCAGCGACCCGCTCCGTGGAGAATATGCGGGGATTCCTGCGACTGCTCGAGAAGCCGCTGGAATGCGTAGGAAGTCGCTGGAATTTACATAATTATTGACATATTGACATATGTATTGACAGCGGCCGTCGCGACTACTCGAGCATCCTCGGACATTCCCGCGACAGCTCGCGCAGTGGCACGGCTTTGTTTATGGAATGCGCTGGAATTCTCGCGGATCCGCGGGCATCCGCGCGCATCGTTAGAGTTTCTCATGCGATAATAAGTCTTATTGTAATGAAAATAAAGTTGAAATTCTCATGACACTGAAACTGCGCTCCGCTACGCCGCGCTGCGCTGCTCTTCTGGTGTGAATTGAGCCTAAGAGACAGCGACGAGGCTCTTTTAAATTCATAACGAGAGAAAAACAGAAGAATTTGGCAGTTAAAACGTCATAAATGTGTTGTACTGATACTAAGTATAGCATTTAAAAGTATAGTTTAGTGTTTGTACTTTATTTTATAATTAAATCACGAATCAAATCATTATAGAAGTTATTGAAGACGGTAGTTTAATCACATACTCGAAAAGCGAGTATGTTAAGTGAATTTGTTCTTGTTTGCTTGCCGCCAACACGCAATTTTCTTAGAACCTACTAAAACAATTAAATTGAAAATGTAACATGACTTACAGTAAACTCATCCCACGTTGTTTCCAAATAGGGTAGGATAAAACCAGTCCTTTAGAAAGTCGTTTTTCTGATGTAGGTTGAAAAGAATTCACTACATCACTACAATTTGAGTAAGCGATCTCAAATAATGATGTGCGCAGCTGTTTCCCTACTCACTAACTGCGAATAGTGGGAGCTTGAATCGGCCGCAGTAGTGCTCGGAACAGTAAGTTAATAGAAACTAGAATTATATTTCTATTACATTAAAGGAATGTTTTTTATTTAATTTCAGATACCTTCAGGAAGTCATAAACATGTCACAGTACAAAATTGAAAAGCATTCAAATGTTACAAAAACTAAAATTAAAACAACGCAGCAACTAAATAATAAATGTAAAAATATACAAATAAAAACTCCTTTCAGCCTTTGTCGACTTGAACTTTTGTCTGATAATTATATCGACGCTTAATTTTTACTGATTACAGCCATGTACCTATTCTTGACTATTCTTGAAATTCTATTGCCTCTATATCCAAAAAAAAATTTGCTTATCCCATTTCACCTTTCAAGCGTGTCGATATAAAACTACCGCCGCTAAGGCCCTCTGCTCGAAGTAAAAGAAAATCGAAACAAAAGTTACCCGTTTATTTGCGTTCTACTGTGTCCGCGTATATTGCGGAGTAGGTCAGGCCCGACGTGTCTCCACAATAATTTTATTAATATTACCCCCGGAAGCCTGTCACGCGCGAAACCACCGCTCGTATATCTTGAGACCGGGAAAAAATATGATATATTGAGAGGACGAGAGACGTAAGAGCTTTCCTTAGCTTCTCTTGACGGGGCTTAGCGTCTTTTAGTGTTCTTAAAACCTTGTAAGTTACTTCAGTAAGTGAAAATGGTAGTTCTCGGGAATATTGCTTGGTGACTGTTGGTAAGAAGTTTTACAAGTACTCTGGTAGGTTTTATATACATACATACATTATACATCATGCCTGTATTATTAAATGGGGTAGGCAGAGCACACGAAAAGCTACATGGACCAAACCTTGACTATTTGACGTTTCGTAGCCACTTCTAGTAAATTTGTATGGTTTTAAGTTGGCAGGTAATAATATTTAAAAGTATACCGAATAATACCGATGCTTGAAAGGCAAAAAGGGATAATTATCCCACCTCGCTTTGTCAACAAAATTTGCTGATCTCTACCAAGTATTTAACTCAATATAGAACATAGTTTACAAATTACGTATTACATTAAGATGTTAGATGTTCCAAAAACGAAATTATGAAACATTTTTATTAAGTTTATCTTGGATTTTACGGCTGAAAGAATTGCTAGAAGCAAAGAGACGTTTAAACGTAAAAATCCACAGATCAAAGTGACTAACATTCGCAGCCTAAATACAAACGCTTCAGTTTATGTATCTCTAACCAAATAAAGTTAATATCCGAAAAGGAAATTCCATTTAATATCGCGCGATCTTCCTTATGACTATCAAATATGTAGAATAGAAAAATTTGGCTGCGGAAGGTATGCTATCATCACCAACGCTCGCGGAAACTGTCGACTATATTATGAAGCTGATATTTTTTATTAGGTATTCGCACAAAAGGGAGGGCTTGAGAATTTCCAGCGCATACAGCCGGAATTTCTCATCCGTTTATGTTTTAACTTCGAGGTTTTGTTCTTTAGGGTTTTGCTGTATGTTAAGGTTAGAAACCTTCAGCACAGTGTGTTAAGAAGTTTAAAGTCTATATTTTAAGAAGAAACTAATCCATACAATATACATCGCCTGTATTCCTAAGGGCGTTAGACGTGCACGCGAAACGTTACATAGTTAAGCGTTTTGTAGCCACTTTTAGCATGATTTTAGGTTAAAATATTGGTGAAATAGTGACAGGTTGCTAGCTTGTCGCCTAAAACCTAAGGTAACCTATTTCTTTAGTTGCATCTTACGACATCCATGGGAGAAACGGAGAAGTGTTATTCTAAACCCCACGCCATATGGGCAAGGAAGTAATATAAGCACAAATCTAGAAGAATATTGATCATCCACCCACATGTTAGATTCGATCCCCTTGACTGTTTAATTAGTGAACCGATTTGGACGCGAAGTTGTAATTAAAAATTACACTGTGCTTGTTGTGTGACACTTTTTACAATCTCTATCAAATTCTTGCATTAAAGATCTTTTATTTTGTGTTTCCTCTTCGATTATTATTTTACGATGTTCAACTAAAGATAAAAAAAGTTCAAGTAAAGATTCAAATTTCCTTGGATTTTAAACGTTTAGAAGTTTTATTTACTTATTCCTTATAAATTTATTTGAACGTGTATTTAAATCTCTTCTCCCAAAGTCTCTGCAATATTTCGAAGCTACAACTAACTCCTAGTACTAGTTACTAAAACTTCAAACTAACTCCGCTAATTAGTCTAACTAGCAGGTATGATATCTTTACACGAAAAGCACGAAAGCCGTTTTAAGTGAAAGCATTTGAACTGCAACTTTTGTTAATTATGAAGTTCACTCCCGCTTCTCTCTCGGGACATTGCATGTCGGGGTGTAGCAATAAGTATAAATTTTAATGACCAACTTGACAGTATGCAAATAATCAACTGCAATTTGCTTGAAATTGTACTCGTACCTTGTTGATAAAGAATGTGCTAGTAGGGAAACTTGAACAACGTTGTTCGCATGATTTACCGCTATCGGCTCCTAAATAAGCCGCGACCCAATTCAAGTGGAAAGGTTTACATTATAAAACTGTGGGCAGTTTATAGGTATATTTTTAACTCAAGTTCAAAGTAAATGTAACAAAATTCTTAAGAAACGAGAACTCAGTTCAGTCACTAGTTTAGTTCCGCTACAATAAACAAGTCAAACAAAACTTGTTCTCTGATTTTAATACAAGGAAAAGTAAACAAAAGATGGTAAAGCTCTGTGAACATTGACGAAATGTATCGAGGGATAGAAATTTGTGAGGTAAAATGTGAATTTGTTCATAGTGCGTCTGGAATCCGAAAACATCAAAGGGGCAGAATGTAGTGAGATGAACGTGAGGTACTGCTGGGGTCGGGTCGTCATTAGGCGGGTCACGCGGGCACGGTACACATGTCGCGTGCCGTGTCAGCCCGCCACCACTCACGGGCCACGTTCGACACCACGGCAATGAGTGGTGTAATTCTTTACTGCCTCCCATCACGGAACAGCCTTCGTGGCCACACAACCATTACACGAGCCAACCCCCAATCTAATATAATTTATATTTCCGATACATTATGCGTGACGTTCACCGTCGAAACTCGAGGCTTTGTCAGAACAGCTTTATTGTGAAATTATTCTAAGTCAAACGCGGCGGTGACATCGAAATAAAGGGGCGGGGGCTGATTTGGAATTTCATTTCTTCGCTCTTATCTTAATGCGAGTCGGCGTTGTGTCGCGTTAGGTGGGATTTCTCTTTCCCTTTTATTTTTATTGAAGCTTTACGTCGAGCATTGTGTAAGTATGTATTTAAGTTTACATTATCCTGAATGTATCAACTATTAAATATAATTTGATGGCTGTTTTCTGTTTTGTATGCTGCGCTGGCAAATAAGGCAAATATCATGGGTTAGGTTTAGTTTGTAGTTTCTTGAGTTAACTACGGAGTTAAAACTCATCTAAACCTTGTTTTTCTAGGTAAAACATAACTAAATAAAATGCACAGAACACATTTTACCCGGTATGCTTTGGTTATTTTGATTTCATAGTCCATTAAAAAGTCTTCTAAACAAACTTTAAAATAACAATTCAGTTTAATTGCGTTCACCTCAGTTCATTGCAAACTAACATTTCCATTACCGCGCTAGCAGTTTTTCTACGTG
This sequence comes from Adoxophyes honmai, assembly GCA_005406045.1. Classification (NCBI taxonomy): domain Eukaryota; kingdom Metazoa; phylum Arthropoda; class Insecta; order Lepidoptera; family Tortricidae; genus Adoxophyes; species Adoxophyes honmai. Next base: position 105,874 of record BHDV01069938.1, on the reverse strand, counting down.
GTAAGGGAATTTTCATTGTATACTTCCCAAAGCGCCAGAGAACAAAATACACGGGCTGCTATTGCTCACAAAGTTTCAAGCTAACACATAAAAATGGGTACATGGAGACCAAGTAAATGCTTTTTTTATTCGCTTTAGACAGAGAAGCCCGCAAGTTGACACGTGCGCAAGGTTACCGCGAGACCGAGTAATCCATCTTTATTAGGTTAGTCTTCACGGGGTAAATTGAAAATTCCTCCTAAGTATGACTGATGGTGCATATTACTTGCCCCCAACACGACGACACTGCGCGAGAAGAAAAAGGGATTATTCCGCACCGTGCAGGAAACGGTGCGTTTTAATATTACGTTTATTTATATTCATGTCCCTTCATTGTGGGGGGAAAGAAATCTAAAAACCATAACGGTGTAAATATAGACGGAACAGAGATATTCACTTAGACATTCTTTGTGTTAAAACGATGCGGGTTTCGAGTCTTGTTACTGGCTGGGACCCGAGAAATGTTTTATGCATACGATTTGAGGCACGCAAATTAGTTTTTATATTTTGCTCTCGCGCCGTAAGTGGCCCTTTGATGTGTAAGATGTTGTAAAGTAGTTGCACTGCGCGAATTTTATTCTTGTTGCGGGCGGAGTGCATGCATTTTAAGAGTAAAGAAGCTTTTATGTTCCAAATGAAAGGATTTGTTACTGTTGCATTCCCCGAAGCACTGGTGTCTGGCTTAAATAATACGATGTTACTTTGCTCCAAGAAATATGAAACACTGGCGGAGAAAACAATTAAAGAGAATTGCGCAGATGGAGTTCAAACTTTCTTTTTATGTTATGTAGGTAATTCACAAAATATAAATCACTTCCAACACAGCTAATCAAAATGAATAAGTTGTATAATATATTGTTTTCCGTGACAATGATAGATTTAATACGAGTATACCGTCCGGGGTAACTTACACTTTGTCGATCTCCGATCCGTCATCGACACCTCAGTAATTTGACGGTGATGTTGCTGACTACTGCCATCGTCGGCTTTGTTGTTATCACTGTCGTTGTTGTTAACTTGTTACTGTTGTTAGCCCAAATAAGGAGTACCCGAAACCGTCGAGCGTGTATGACAAGAGTGATGAATGTGAGTGAAGCGAGAGAAGTATGTCAGAATAGATGCGAATGGCGCTCTGTTGTCTCTGCCTACCCCGCAGGGAATAAGGCGTGACGGTTATGTATGTATGTATGTATGTATGTTGTTAGCGTACTGTCGTTCCTGTAACCACCACTGCCGTTGTTGTTATTAAGTCATTAACATACTGTCATTATTGTTACAGTGTCAACAGTGGACGTGGATGCAGTGCTGGGGCGGACGGCGTCGCTGCCGTGCGACGTAGCGCCCGATGCCGCAGAAGACCGCGTCTACATGGTGCTCTGGTTCCGTGCCGGTAAAGCCACTGGCGGGAAACCAATATACAGGTAAGCTATTTAACAGATTACAAATTAAGTAGACATGGCATTGCATGTATTCCGTAGGGTGCAGGTAAAGCTCCTCAAGCTTATCGACAATCTTATCGCGACAAAGGCGTCAAAGAGCATGTAGCAAACTATGTCTGATTGTGCTATTTTGGAATGTGCAAACTACAACCAAAAGTATTACGTAGTGAATGGGATGTTTTATGATCGTGACACCAGTTAGCTGAAATATAATTAAAATTTTGGCTACACCTGTATTAGTACAGTCGAGTTCATTAATATATGAGCAAAACTGAGGGTTCAAAAATATCTGTACACCTTTATGACATTGACTAAGTTGCAAAATTTTACATGTTTGGCATTTGTCTGCTCATATATTTATGAACTCAACTGTACTAGATTGGACGTTTACCATTTCACGCCTAATGCTGATCCAAAAACAAAACATTTTTTTATCCACGACCTCACAAACATAGTGGTCATGTCTGTGTCACACAAACATTATCACAACCAACTATCGCGACTATCACACTCCATGTGACTCGTAAGCCGAACGCTCGAACGTTCTATGAGTAACTGATAAATTAATTACAGTTGCGAGTGATCATATGGATTGCATTTAGTTCATAGACACAGAAAAACAACGTATCTTATGTTGAATCTTCGTTTGATTTATTTAGTTTAATTTATTCTAAAATCTAGTTGCACATTGCAATAATAAACTATCTCCAAATATTATAGTACTAAACTTTATACGTAATATTAATTTATGTGTCACCTAATATATCCTAATAAATAGCTAGTGGTCAGTTAAAATAATAACAACACGAGTTGTTCTTTCCAATAACACAGTCCTTTTGTAGCTATTTCTGCCAACACTTTACAGCTCTTGCTGTTCTGAAGTTCTTGAACACCTATGCTGTACTTCATTAGAGCTTATACAACGTGTCCCTAGCCTATGGACACAGAATGAAAACCCTAGTAATACTGCTTCTCACAAATGCAGTGAAACAGTTTTTGTTTTAATTAGACGTAAAATAAAAATAAAAATTTTTCTAACAAATTTAATTCCAGATAATCAACAAAAAAAAGTATCACTCTGTATTATTATTGACATAAAGGAGACGAAAAGAGACGTCAGTGTGAGTGTAACACTCATGTCAAAGTCAACGGCAAGGATATGACTGTGTGCGTGCAGACAAGCAGGCAACATACACGATCGCAAATAGCAGAATTTTTGATTTACCAGCAATAATGGCCTATTATGTTTATGTATTTGAATTCTATTATTAAACGATCGAACTAGCAATTACCTATCAAAATTAAAATTTGCAAATGTAGGATAAAAGTAATTAATGAAACCAAGTTTACATAAACATCATTTATTTTATTAAATAAACAAAAATTAAAAAATTAAAAATTTGAAATGGTCAAAACGGCTAACGTTTCTTAGTATGTACATGTGTAAACAGCGCCTCATGTTGCTCTGGACCTTCTAATTTCTATGGTGTTCACATCACTTGAGTAAACTTCGTCCTTCACAAAACCACACAAAAAAAATCTTATCAGGTGTCAGATCCGGAGATACACATACCATTTCGTGTAAAGGTATTTTCATCCGTCCAAATTACGTCTGATAAAAAAGAAGGGGTTTCTACGAACTTCTCCTGCAACTACTCTGACAATATTCCACTCTCACTGATCTGTTGCAAGACAAAAGCGGTTGTACTTTGCGAAATTTATAAGGGTGTCACTTTTCTCGTTTCAATATTGCATGAACAGCGTTACGGTGAACATTAAAACGGCGAGCCGCTCGCCACAAGCTAGACGTTGGCGTTCGGCGAAAGTATTCCAGAATACGCTGTTCTTCCCAGATAGGCAATTGGCGGATTACAGCTCCTACGCGGTACGTTCTTATAGCGTAGGTTCCCATTCAAATTGCACTCCCCATAAATGAGAATAAAGTCCCATCTTTTCAATCTAATTTTCATGAGTAAACATTGAAAAGTGTGGCAACGTGACATTAGTCAGTGTCACTTGATTTAAAAGAAAACCACGCAGTTACCACAGAGTTATGGTGAACTTCTAAAGAGTATTTACTTTGAAATTGTTATTACAGTTCTACAAACTGTTCAAAAGAGATTGGATTAGCCACATAAATGCGTTTTAATTAACACAGTGTTAATAAAGGGTGCTCCAAAGGCCAAAACTTTAAAACATTGTTTTCTCTATAAATACTGAACCGATTGTTTTAATATTTGGCACATTAGTCGAAAATACCCTAATGAACGTGTAGTATTCGTCTATGTCCATAGGCTAGGGACACGTTGTATACCTTGTTTCATCTTACTTCCAGTAACTACTTAATGCAATTAATATCGCTTGGCACGTGCCTGCAAGCGCGCGCTATACAGAAAATTAACCTGTGTAAATTACAGAGTATTTACAGTAAATTGTTAAAGACAAAAAATAAATAAAATCATTGAAACAAAGTGTTTGAGACTATTGGACAGTAAAAAATAAAACACAGACACAATGTTAATGATTTATTCGTTAGCGGTTATCCGTCTACATAATTGACCGCGCGCCACCTGTGCACACATGAATCTCCTAACACGAAGAAAATACCAATGATATTCGCACTAATGCCAAGATAAATATGAAATATGAGAGAGTATTCGTAGATAAAAATGGAGGATTGATTTACCGTGGCCCGGCCGGAGATCCGAGATCCGGTCCGCTTTGGACTTGACGGAAAACAATCCGGTTAATAAATATTTTATTTTGAGACTTAGTTTTGAAGCGGAACTGGCTGGTATACAATGAGTGATCAAATTGTAACTTTCGAAAAAGAACGGGAAATTTGAAATCCGAACGCTTGGCGAAGATGAGACGAGTTAATTTTGCAGTTTACGAGCTTCGTGCTCAATTTTAGAATACTGGCCGCAAAAAAAAGTGTTTACAAATTTTATGATTTGCTTTGGTTTTTGTCACTCGCAATTCCAAGTTTAACTTTGTATTTTATAATGTTAAATGTTATTTAAAAAAAGTGTAGTGTAAACACTAAGTTAAAAATATTCACGCCATACGTACAGATCAAACAAATGTAAAGGTCTGCTACCTTCGCAAGTAGGTACTGTTAACTCGTTTATTTTCATGAATGCTCAATTAAAAGAGAGATTGGGGTTTTGCTTTAAATACATGATGTCACAAAATGAATGCGAAATGTTTTTTAGTAAGCGATTGAGCAAATCTAGATGAACACCGCTGAATTTTTTTATGTGGTTGACATATTTTTGGCTGTGTTTTATGCTATCAAAGGTAAGGTATACATATGTATACGTATATACGTATGCATGAATACACCCGTTTTACTCACTCCGTATGGTGTCGGGTTAAAATTAACATCTGTACATATCTTTCGTAGATGTTGTACGCCCGTGTGGTGCCGGGTTAGAATAGCACCTCCCCCTTTCTTCCCGTGGGTGTCGTAAGAGTCGACTCTGGGAAAGGATTAGTGTATTGTGGGCGATGGGCTAGCAACCTGTCACTGCAATATCACATTTAACCATCTGGATATCCTGAAATTGCTAGACGTGGCACTGAATTTTTGAATACATGTGCTCTGCCTACCCCTCTTGGGAATACAGGCGTGAGAATATGTATGTATGTATGTATGTAATCTCTATCATATATTTTGAAACCTAAAATTATGCTAAAAGTGGCTACAGAAGGTGAAATGGTCTATCCTTTCGGTGTGCTCTACCTACCTCATTTGAGGATGCGAGCGTGTAGTTTATGTATTATGGACTCTAACAAAAAAACGAAGTAAATTTTACATACAAAATTGTTGCCATACCTAGCGAGCTACATACCTACATAAAAAAGTGACGTTTTGTATAAAAAAACTTACAATTGAATATTTTAGCTAAAATATGTACAAAACAAAAACAATTAAAATTATAAACAACTAACTTAAAAACTAAACTTAAATCTAAAATATATTTAAAAATGGGCACCCCCGAGGCATGGTTCCAAAGACGCTGGCAGCGTTTCCTCGCTGTATCGCAATGCTGATGCGTTGAGCGAGGAAGCTGCCAGCTCTTCGGTCTCCGGTTGCATCAACCAGCCGCTTGGAGAGCTCTTTCATTAAGTTGGTGGCGCTGGGACCCCACGGACCTAAGGTCTCGACCCCGAATGGTAAGAAAAGGTATTCTGGGCCGAGACCTCCGTATTTTGTGCTTTTTAGTTTTTCGGCCGCTTCAGCTGCCGCTCCTGGTTTAGTGGAAGTACCGTGGAGGAATAAGCTAAAATGAAATAGGTACTTGAGTATGATAACAATGAAGATACCTAATTTAACCAAATGAATGATACAGAGATTACTAATGATTTTATTTGCTTTGAAAGTAATTTTCTTTAACTCTATTATGTTGTGCGAATGTGATTTGTAAGTTATTTATGGCACAAAGTATGTAAATTAGACGAATGCAAGTAACTCTGCAAAATTTACATCTAGAAAGAAGGCATAAAGTATTAAGTAAAGTTTATAAAGTACAATTTAATTATTAAAAGTAATGTAATTTTACTTTGACACAATAACCACCTTGATTAAAAATGAAATATCGATACAGCAGAGCTTTCGTAGTACGAGTACTTTTAAAATACTTCACACAGAAATTGAATAATGTTCGTACCTATATCATACATTGTTAACGACATAAATTCGTTTTAATACCCAATTAAAAAGAGACAAACAATCATGTAATTAATTCCATCAAACAACAAAGTTGGTCAATTTTATTAAAATCGGAGGATATAGTATTAATGAGGTTTTATTTTAATTGGCTAGGCTAATTGGTGCAACATGGACAACGCCGTGTTTGTAGGGTTTTACGTACTTTTACGTGTAAATACCGACATTATATGGGCTTCCGTGTCACGCATGTTGTAAACCGTTTTAGTATCTACCTACTTCTTTCAAATAAGCGTGTTAAGGCGATTTTATAAAAATAGCGGTATTTTAAAGGTATCCTTAACATAGGGTAAGTTCAAGCCTCAGAGCGCACCTATTTGCGATTTAAAATTATACGGTTTGTAATATTTGATATAATATTTTTTTATATTTTGATAAATAAATTTTTAAAACGCTTTAAAGACAGTAAAACTATTTTAAAACGCGATTTTGTCTTATCTTCGAGAAAATCTATAGATATTATCCAATTGACTCACAATGTCATGGTTAAATTCTGAACCATTTAAAAACTACGGTGATATAGACAAACAGCCGGGTAAAACCCAAATGCAAGATAACCCAATTACCAATAAGGAATTATTTGATGGGTTTTCACGTAACTAGCAATTGGGTTCTTGCACTTTGGTTTTACCCGGCTGTTTTTCTGTCACCGTAGTTCTTAAGTGGTTAAATTGGATGTACGGAAGTTCGTCTTTTATTTACGATTCCTACTCACTTTACCTGTCAATGTTAAAACTCCATTAATCAAAACATGTCCAAGAAGCCAGGTTAATAATCTGAAAATTGCTCAATTTCATTTACGACTTGCACCTCCGTAATTGGTTTAGCATAAATTGGGATTTAGAATTTACAATTGTGCTCTGGAAGAGGAAAATATTTGCTTGGAATTTTCCGTTTTTGCTTTGACTAGTCTTAAGCTTAAGTATTAAGATTTTGTTCTACGGCTTATTCGCGTTACTGGCAGAATTAAATTAATATTTAAAACCTCGGACAGTCTAAGCACTATCTGTTATCCATCAAAAGCAGATTTCCTCCGCATTTTCTCTGTTAGCTTTTGACATAAACAGAAAGAAAAGTGATGTTGTCTTAAAGCTTTCGGACAAAAGGTCATATTTAATTTTTAGTTAGAGACTTACACGAAAATAGTACTTTTTTATACCAATGCTGTTTTAATAGAAGGAAACATAAGAAATATCGAAATTGGCATTTCTATTTTTTCGGATGCAACCGGTAAGTAATCACGAAAAATTACATCATTGATTATTCGATCTCGAAATACGTCCCCAGAAAACGTATTCTTACCTACTTGCACCAGATAGACAATTCACAGGAGAAATATTCGTACCATATTGGAAGTAACCGAAACTGGCTAACACGTACCTATGACGAGACGAGTGTGATGAATGCCGAAGAAACAAGAGAAATATGTGGAATTGAAACATGTTGCACGCCATTTTTTCCCTCTATCCCTCAAGGATGTAGATACTATCTACGTATCTACATGCACACTTCTATTCAACATACTTCACTTGCTTTATACACATGCATCCTTCTCGTTATACATGCTGGTTTCTCATCAAAACGTCGTAGATTCGTGTTAAATGCGTATTTTTTGAAAAAATAATCGTCTCTCTTTCGTATAGACGTGTATTTGGTCAAGATATTACCCGCACATCCCACAGGAAGAACCGTAATGCTTATCTTTCACGTCAGTAAATAAAGTTAGATGTGTAGTAACCAGAACTACATACTACAGCAAGTTTTACGAGCCCACCGGTCATTAATCACCGTAAGTTTCGCTATTATTGGGGCAACTGCCGGCTTTAAATAACCTACAGAGAAAAGTTGGATACATACTTGTTTCAAGTATTCTCTTACGTATTTTAAAAATCCTAGCTATTGGAATAGTGTTAGTAGAATGTAGAATATAGTTAGTAGAGTGAACTAAAAATTTACCAGCGCATCGGGTATTTCTGTAAACGTTCGTGGAATAAATTACACAAAGAGATTTAATGAAACGATTTGTGTCGCAAATTTGTACTTAACACAGTCTGCCGATGACTTGTTTTGTCCATCATAAAAGTACCTACTTTGTACTGACAAATTTTATCTGTAATGTACACCTTAGGTTATCGTACACACTGAGGCGCCTTTTACTTAGTTTTCCTACTTATTATTACTATCAGATTATACATAAGTAGGCACAAGTATCGAACGTAATAAAGCATTTATTTTTAAATGAATGGGAAAACGAGCAAGCAGTTCACAGAATAGATTTATTAAGCGATTACCATTAGGTACCTATAAAATCTATAACACCAGAAAAGTGTCAAGCGCGTTGCAGGCCTTTTAAAAAGGCTCTTTTTTATGGTTTGAAAAATATCGGTCCGAAAATACGGCAGACAAGAATTTGTTCCACGAAGCAGTAGTGAGAAGCTCAGTGTCTGAAAGATACAAAACCATTATTTACAAATGCCTAAACTTGTAAACATCCGTATACATAGGTGTTTAGTATTAGTTTAAGCACAGAACAGTTTTCTGTAGTTTAAGTTAGTGAACGGTATCTTTCTTTGAGAGCTATGTAAGGTGACAACTGCCGTTCCTTATCGAGTCTTCCTATCAATCAGTTAAATAAGTTTTGCTTTGTACTTAAACTGTTTTGTGTTTGACTAACACTATACCCTCAATTCTTAATACATATACACGGCGTTCGCAGATGAGACGAGCCGTGGAAGCGTGCGAAGCACGTAATATCAAACTATGCGGTCCCCAACCTCAGAGCTCATAGCGCCACAAATTCAATTATACTTCAACGACTTTAATGAGGACTTGGCGTGAACAAAACAAGCTCACTCAACACCGTTTAAAAGTCAATATTAATAGATTAAGATTTTAATTACCATTTGTGGTATGGAAAAGTTGATTACTGACGGTTAAAATTAATATGCAGTGATTACGGTGCTTAAAATATAATTAAGTGGGCTAAGGCTACGGTCGCTTGGGCGCCGGACTGACCCGTACCACAAAACAACCAAGTACAGAAGTCAATCAACTATGTACAGTCACGAACCGGGATTGTTGAGCCACTTCCCACTGTTCGCAATTTAGACGTGTAATCAATTACCGATGTGACAGACTAGATGTCAGCTATTGGATTAGTATTACACGACCAAGT